>JAGWEN010000257.1:0-142801 GCA_018703685.1 Orius laevigatus
ATGTCTCCCAATTGGAAAATAGACACGCACTTCCTTTATTGTTGTGTCACGGCCGTTCGAGGGCCGAAATATGAGGTATGATCAACGGACGGTGGAAACTAATTTTAGTGACATAGTGTCTTTGACAAATATATACTTTGCTCTTCACACAGCCCGTTTCCTTGAATTAATAGCACCAGGACATGAAACGCGAGGTGTAGTCAGATCAAGATGATTGTTATACACATCAATAACGCAGTATATGATACCCATATAAACCAAATATATATCATATATCCGGCGATACCAAATGCAATGAATCGTAAACAGACTGATGGTCTCACACTCTGCGAGTGTCATGGTGATGTCTACTGAGATTTCCAGACACTATTAGCACTAGCACGCTAGTATGATAGCGTCTCCTTGTCGCACTTGCATCTACACTCCTCTTTTCCTAGTTGGTGTGCCAATGGAACCCTGATAGAGTCCTATTTTTCTACACTTTGGCAGTCGTTGCCATATGTGACGAAAGATCTCAGCACTAGATAGCAGAAGCACCTATATTTGGCTTTCTCAAGCACAATGACTTTTTCATATTTCAGAGAGACAAAATTATTCCCGGCATCAGTGTACGAAACATTCTATACCAGGGGCTCAAGGATAGCTCTTATGCCCCACCCACACGTCATGGTATCTTCCATAGAGATATGAAGCTGAAAATCTCCTCTGCTGCGGTCCACCGACCTCGTCAAAATCGCCGGATTTCGGGCTCGCCCGTGAAGTCAGATCGAGACCACCGTATACGGACTACGTTTCAACGAGGTAATACATTTCAATAAATCATTCAAAAGATTGTCCCTTCGTATTTGATATAAATAAGCGAACGATTTGATTCAAACGAGGTCATTGCTGCATATCTTTAAAATCAATTGCGCCTACTTCTCTGTATTAAATAAACCATGGGTGGGGGGGGGGGGGGGGGGGGGGGGGGGGGGGGGGGGGGGGGGGGGGTGGGGGGGGGGGGGGGGGGGGGGGGGGGGGGGGGCGGGGGGGGGGGGGGGGGGGGGGGGGGGGGGGGGGGGGGGGGGGGGGGGGGGGGGGGTGGGGGGGGGGGGGGGGGGGGGAGGGGGGGGGGTGGGGGGGGGGGGGGGGGGGGGGGGGGGGGGGGGGGGGGGGGGGGGGGGGGGGGGGGGGGGGGGGGGGGGGGGGGGGGGGGGGGGGGGGGGGCGTGGGGGGGGGGGGGGGGGGGGGGGGGGGGGGTGGGGGGTGGGGGGGGGGGGTGGGGGGGGGGGGGGGGTGGGGGGGGGGGGTGGGGGGGGGGCGGGGTGGGGGGGGGGGGGGGGGGGGGGGGGGGGGGGGTGGGTGGGGGGGGGGGGGGGGGGGGGGGTGGGGGGGGGGGGGGGGGGGGGGGGGGGGGGGGGGGGGGGGGGGGGGGGGGGGGAGGGGTGGGTGCGTTAAATGATAGAGATTCAAATTGAAATAAGTACTATATAGGTAATAATCGCTAACAGTAACAAGTCAAGGTGTTCAAAAGTAGGAGCTTTTTGTTGTTTACCACCCATTACCTCTCTTATCATACCTCTGTGTTATTAGTCATAAGCACCATACAGGATACAGGGTTGCCTAAAAAGTAGCCCAATTTGCTTTAAATTGCCCAAACTGACAACACTGCACAACTCTGTCAGATTACAGGGTTGCCAGAT
Organism: Orius laevigatus; assembly: GCA_018703685.1. Classification (NCBI taxonomy): domain Eukaryota; kingdom Metazoa; phylum Arthropoda; class Insecta; order Hemiptera; family Anthocoridae; genus Orius; species Orius laevigatus. The sequence goes on from JAGWEN010000257.1 coordinate 1,683, forward strand.
TATGCCTTTAAAAAGTAGCCCAATTAGCTATAAATCGCCCAAACTGGCAATGTAAAAAGCACTAATCTGTCAGATTACAGGGTTGCCAAATTAGGCCTAAAGTAGCCCAATTTGCTATATATCGCCCGAACTGGCAACAATGTAAAAAGCAAAACTCTGTCAGATTACAGGGTTGCCAGATTAGGCCTAAAGTAGCTCAATTTGCTATAAATCGCCCAAACTGGCAACACTGTAAAAAGTAAAAATCTTTCAGATTACAGAGTTGCCAGGCCTTTAAAAAGTAGCCTAATTTGCTATAAATCGCCCAAACTGGCAACACTGTAAAAAGCACAACTCTGTCAGATTACAGGGTTGCCAGATTAGGCTTGAAGTAGCTCAATTTGCTATAAATTTCCCAAACTGACAACGCTGTAATTCTGTAAAAAGCAAAACTCTGTCAGATTACAGGGTTGCCAGATTATTCCTTTAAAAAGTAGCCAAATTTGCTATAAATCGCCCAAACTGACAACACTGTTTAAAGCACAACTCTGTCAGATTACAGGGTTGCCAGATTATTCCTTTAAAAAGTAGCCCAATTTGGTACAAATCGCCCAAACTGGCAACACTGCAACCATACCCTTTCCACACAAGGATTCATTTTTTACTATTTAGTCACCAGTGCCTCATAAAACCGCCAAAAGACTCCACTATGGCCAACTTAACAATTAAAAGGGCGGCCTACTTTGCTACTTTTCTTTCTCGTGATTAATGGTGTCGCTCTAAAAAGAATCATTTCCTGTTATAAATAAGAGAATATATACAAGTCGGAAGTTCTAATAAATATAAAAGTGTTGTTAGTTACAGAAGGATCGATAGAAATTGTGGAGGGGTGGAACCATAGGGGGGTTGATTTATGAATGAATTAAAGGAACTGCTCCTAAAGAGCTGATACTCTGATACTTTCGTATCGATTAACTCTATTTAGTCTATAACAAGGAATAAACCTACACAAACACGAGGATGCTCAAAATTTTGAGTTTGAGGCATATTTTTAAACTAGAAAGACATTTTAGAACGAGCCAGATATGTTTGAAAAAGAGGAAAACGAGGGAAGAAAAGAAGGCGCCGAAGCAGATCGTTTTTACGCGAAATCGCGGTGGAAAGAATCTCAAGTTGTGGACGTTTGGAGGAACATGACGATGAAAGAGCTTGCGGAATCATTAGGTAAAGATCACGATCATATATTAGAAGCGATGTCTTTCATCGATAATACTGCACATTATCGAAAGCCGAATCAGACCATTGAGGACTTCAAGGTGATCCAAGAAGTGGTCAAGAAGAGCGGAAAACGATGGAAGATGGTGTCCAAAGAAAGTGAAGATGATGAAGTATTCGAGGATGTTGGAAGGCGTCAACCTAGCGAATATCTGAACGTCAAAAGCCGCCCTGCGGTCGTCACCATCATGGGACATGTCGACCACGGCAAGACAACATTGCTAGACCACCTCCGAAACAGTAGCATCGTCGACAAAGAGTTTGGAGGTATCACCCAACATATTGGTGCATTCAGTGTCCAAGTTGGGAAAGAAACGATCACATTTTTGGACACACCAGGCCATGCTGCATTCTGCTCAATGCGATCACGTGGCGCACAATGCACGGACATCGTCATATTAGTCGTCGCTGCTGACGATGGTGTCATGGAACAAACTGTCGAGTCAATCAAAATGGCCAAAGAAGCCAATGTGCCTATCATAGTTGCCATAAATAAAATTGATAAACCACAAGCTGATGTAGAAAGGACCAAAAAAATGTTGGTGCAGCATGGCATCCAAGTAGAAGACTATGGCGGTGACATACAAGTTGTTCCCATTTCAGCATTAAAGGGAACAAACGTCAGCACATTAGTTGATGCCATTTTAGTCCAAGCGGAACTAATGGAGCTAAAATCGGACTACTCCGGACCTGTTGAAGCCGTCGTCATAGAATGCATGACCGACCTAAGGGGCAAACTGTGCACAATTTTGGTCCAAGTTGGCACATTGAAAAAAGGTGCTGTTTTAATAGCAGATACTGCATGGTGCAAAATAAGAGCGATGTTTGATGAAAAAGGGGAACCAGTGACCGAAGCAACGCCGTCGACTCCTGTCCAAACTTTGGGCTGGAGAGAACTCCCTTCTGCAGGCGATGTCGCCATTCAGGTCGACACCGAACGCCAAGCGACCTCCATCTTAAAGAAACGTCAAGAAATCAAAGATTTAGAGAAAAGCAAAGAAGATGCAGAACTCATCGAAAAGAAGAACCAAGAACACAACGAAAAATACAAAGCGACGTTAGAAATGAAAAGAAAAATGGGACGTTTCCGCATCAGACCTGACGGTCCACGACAAAAGCTTTACCAAGACGATGGACAACTTAAGCTCAATGTCATAATCAAAGGGGATGTCGACGGATCCGTTGAAGCAATCCTAGATGTATTAGACACCTATGAAAACCCACTTTGTAAACTAAATCTAGTCCACTATGGTGTAGGATCAGTCACAAAAAACGACACCGTATTAGCAGAATCTTTTAATGCAGTCATCTATGCTTTTAATACCAAAGTCTTACCCGACGCTAATTATGAAAACATAAAACATTATAACGTCATATACAAATTAATCGACGACGTCAAATCGGAAATAACTAAACTTCTTCCTGAAAAAGACGAAGAAGAAATTTTAGGTGAGGCAACCGTTTTACAAGAGTTTATCATTAACGAAGGGAAAGCGAAAATTCCCGTCGCTGGATGTCGATGTACCAAAGGTCAGCTCAAAAAATCGCTGGTGAGAGTCGTCAGGGCGAACGAAACTGTTTATTCGGGTAAAATAGAATCGTTGCGGCATTTAAAAGATGAGGTCGAGACCATCAAAAAAGATCTTGAATGTGGCCTACGGATTGATGACAAAACGGTCAATTTTAAACCTGGCGACACGATTGTGTGCTATAAAATAAATAAAGTTCCTCAAACGTTAGATTGGGATCCTGGATTTTGATGTGTATATTGTAAATAAAGTATAGTTTTTTATTTAATTTAATAATTGCATTCATTTTTATACCCTGTGAACTCTTCATAGACTTCATTATTGATGTTTAGTAGATGGGAGAGTGGGCGAAGGTAGGGGAAGTGGTGGAATGATAAGGAAGGGGATGGGAGGTGGTGGACTGTTGGGGGGAAGTGACCTAGAGGTAAGGGAGGGAGGCCTGATTGATATGGGAGGCCCTAATTTATAGGGGAGGCCCGATTGATAGGGGAGGCCAGTAGGCCTGATTGATAGAGGGGACCCGATTGATAGGAGAGGCCAGTAGGCCTGATTGATAGGGGAGGCCAGTAGGCCTGATTGATAGGGGAGGAATGATTGATAGGGGAGGCCCGGGAGGTCTGATTTAGAAGGGAGACCTGATTGATAGAGGAAGCCTGATTGATAGGGGAGGATCGGGAGGTCTGATTTATAAGGGAGGCCTGATTGATAGGGGAGGCCAGTATGCCTGATTGATAGGGGAGATGCCAGTAGGCCTGATTGATAGGGGAGGAATGATTGATAGGGGAGGCCCGGGAGGTCTGATTTATAGAGGAGGCCTGATTGATAGGGGAGGTCTGGTTGATAGGGGAGGCCAGTAGGCCTGATTGATAGGGGAGGCCCGGGAGGTCTGATTGATAGGGGAGGCCAGTAGGCCTGATTGATAGGGGAGGTCCGGGAGGTCTGATTTATAAGGGAGGCCTGATTGATAAAAGAGGAATGATTGATAGGGGTGGCCCGGGAGGTCTGATTTATAAGGGAGGCCTGATTGATAGGGTAGGCCAGTAGGCCTGATTGATAGGGGAGGAATGATTGATAGGGGAGGCCTGATTGATAGGGGAGGCCCGGGAGGTCTGATTTAGAAGGGAGGCCTGAACGATAGAGGAGGCCTGATTGATAGGTTAGGCCCGGGAGGTCTGATAGGGGAGGCCAGTAGGCCTGATTGATAGGGGAGGCCAGTAGGCCTGATTGATAGGGGAGGCCAGTAGGCCTGATTGATAGGGGAGCAGTAAGCGCAGTAGGACTGATATGATCAGGGAGAGGCAGTAGCCTGATGCCAGTAGCGATGATAGGAGGCCAGTAGGCCTGATTGATAGGGGAGGCCAGTAGGCCTGATTGATAGGGGAGGCCAGTAGGCCTGATTGATAGGGGAGGCCAGCTAGCACATGATGATAGGGAGCCAGTAGCGCCTGATTGATATTGGAGGCGGGAGGTCTGCATTTAGAAGGGAGGCCTCTGATTGATAGAGCGCTATTGATAGTTAGGCCCGAGTCCTGATTGATAGGGTCGCCATAGGCCTGATGAGAGTGCCCCGGAGATCAGTGGTTGATTTGGAGCCCGAGGCCTGATATGATAGGGGAGAGGCCAGTAGCGCCACTGTTGATAGGGGAGGTCTGATTGATAAGGGAAGGCCAGTAGGCCTGATTGATAGGGGAGGCCAGTAGGCCTGATTGATAGGGGAGGCCAGTAGGCCTGATTGATAGGGGAGGCCAGTAGGCCTGATTGATAGGGGAGGCCAGTAGGCCTGATTGATAGGGGAGGTCTGATTGATAAGGGAAGCCCAGTAGGCCTGATTGATAGGGGAGGCCCAGTAGGCCTGATTGATAAGGGAGGTCCTGGAGGCCTGATAGGGGCAAAAGACTACTGGAAACGGATCTTCAGGACCACTTGGTTTGAGCGGACAATTTCCTTGAACATCAATGTTGCCATAATGGATGATAACATCTTTGCTCCAGGTGGTATAGAGCTCCTGAAGTTCTTCTCCATTCGACGACCTATTCGTGCCCTATCGACATCTGGGCGGTCGGCTGCATAATGGCCGAACTCTACACTTTTCGCCCTCTTTTCCCCGGGAACAGCGAAATCGATCAAATTTTCAAGATATGCTCCGTCCTCGGCACTCCAGACAAGGTAATACAGCGTGGGCCTCCAATTTTGTTTAAAAATGTCATTTTTACAGAGGGAATGGTACGAAGGACATCAATTAGCGGCAAATATGAACTTTAAGTTTCCACAATTTCGAAAAACAGAAATGTCTTCGATGATTACAAATGCGTCGACGGAAGGCATCACTCTTTTGGAAGCGATGCTCCACTGGAACCCTTCAAAAAGGCCTACAGCACAGCATTCTTTGCGGTAAAATAAACAAAACGGTTTATATATTTAATTTTTTTTTAGCCAGCCGTATTTTCAAGTTGGGCAACGTCTAAGTGGTGCTGTGGAAGATCGCCTTTCATCGCGCAACTACAACAACATGAACAACCATTCTGCTCGGCCAATGGCGTACGTTCCTCCTCAAGCAGTCGAACGTGACTTTTCCGAACTGCTCGGACCTAAAATCTCAAACGAACAGAAAGAAAACCAAGGCTGGTACGAAGAAAATCAAAAAAAGAAACTAAGCGCGAAACAACATTATTTGGCGACCTCAAGGTATATCGTCGGCCAATCTACAAATTTACCCAACAGGTTACCCTCAATATATAAATTCATCCCTAAATAATTCAAATTTTCAGCGAGCAAAATCAAAAAATGCCTTTGTCCACAAGGCAAGACTTTTATCCGAGCGCCAAACTTTATGCATCGGCAAGCAGTTTGAACCTATCAGGCAGAGCATCCCATATTCATGGAAGAACAGATTGGGCTGCCAAGTAAATTTTACTTATTTTCATACTATTTTTTAAACTTTTTTTTCTTTCAGATACCTAAAATGAAGCTCAAATAAGGACTGTAAATAAAGAAGAATATCTTTTTTGATTTTTTTGTGTGTGAAAGGGATTTCCCATATTGAAATTAATAAAAAAATCTCTGTGATAAATTGTTTATTTCGATATTTAAGGGGAAAAAAATCAAACAATTTATGTAAGTTGTAAATTTTTTAAAGATTATATTCTAAATGTGTAGCATTTCAATTTTATACCCTACTAGAATGGTAAGATTGCACATGAGGCATGCAGAGTGCAAAATTTGCCTCATTTAGAAAACTTTTATTTTCCCTCCTTCCCTCATCGTGCATTGCTTACACCTATATAGTTCAAGAGACCTAAATTTCCCCAAACTTTCCCATACATGAATTTCCCTGACTTTTTAGCCACCCTGTACAATTTTGGTAAGATGGTCATTGCACGTGAGACCTGCAGAGTGCAAAATTTGTCTTATTCGTTCTTAAATCAAAAAGGCACTGAAACCGCCTAAAGACGCATGTTGGGTAACTACTGCATGGCATAGACTAAACACACCCTATGATGATGGTTAACCATCAAAATGCATTATGGGGACCAATTTTTCGTTCTTGAATCTTTAAACCATTATAAACAACATAAAATACACTTTAATAGAACAAATTTAAACATTCACAACCGTTACTAGTTTGAAAAAGCGGGAAATTTTTGAAGTTGGCACCACTGAAAATTAGGACCAATCAGAAAGCGGGATCCACAGAACCGGCTCGTTGGCCTTCAGGCTTCATATTTTTTCAATCGTCCACTTTTCTCTCGGCATCATGGAGTACCGGATATCAATTTCAACGTTTTTAGTATTTCCATTATGAAATTTATTCTAAAATCAATTAAATTATTAAATTTTAAACAATAGCGACTCCGTTCCTGAGGTAAGACAATTTTATTTTTAAAAATCTAAACCGCATTGTACCAAATAGCCCATGACCACGTGTACATTGGCGCATTTCTCAAATTGTATTTTTTTCCATTGCTTTATGTTTCCATTGTATATTTATGGCATTATTTTAACAAATTTTGACCTCAATAATCAGTTTTTTGTCGAATTTTTAAGTTTGCGTTTTATGGCCCACGCGGTCGCCCGGCTTGGTTCGTCCGCCATTTTTTACTTTTCCATGTTTTCACTCATAAGTTTTTTTTTAGGTTTTAAATTAATTATGAAATTATTTTAGTTCCAAATAGACAAAATTTTTTACTTAGCAAATGAATTTATTTTTTATTTTATTTTTCTATATAAGCGTTAAATTTATATTGGATTATTGGGAGTCCCCTTGCCTCTCCCCCCTAGTACAGGAGGAATTTAGTTTAGAGCCCCTTTTGTTAATACTTATTTCCACGTGGTTGTGGTAAAAAGTCCGATTTTAGATGGTGAAAGGACGCCACGTGTTGGCTACCTGCATGATTAAAGGGTCATAATCTGGTCAATGCCCTCTTTTCCCGGAATCCTTTTTCTCTTTGAATTCTGGTTTTCCCCATGGTTGATGCTCCATTGATACTGCTGACGTCATCCTCAAATTCTCCACCATGGATTGCTGATAGCCAAAGTACAAGAACTTGCATTCCAATAGTTCCCATCATGCATTGCCTGTAACAATCAGGCTTGTTAATCAAATCATGCTTTTCTCTTCATCATCCATCATGTTTTTCTATTAAACAATCATCAGTTTCTATTGAAACCATTCTATTACCTACCCATCATGCATTGCCATCTACCTACCCATCTATCTATTACCTACCCATCATTCATTGCTTATTACCTACCCATCATGCTTGCACCTTTCTATTGATACAATCCAGCTTATCTCTTTATTACCCATCATGCTTTCTCTTAATTTCCCATCATACATTGCACCTTCCTATTGATACAATCATGGATATCTCTATTACCCAATTACCCGTCATGCATTGCTCATTTCCTACCCATCATGCATTGCACCTTTCTATTAATACAGTCAAGCATTGCTGATTGCAAAAGTACAAGAACTTGCATTCCAATAGTTCCCATCATGCATTGCCTGTAACAATCAGGCTTGTTAATCCAATCATGCATTTCTCTTCATCACCCATCATGTTTTTCTATTAAACAATCATCAGTTTCTATTGAAACCATTCTATTACCTACCCATCATGCATTGCTTATTACCTACCCATCATGCATCGCACCTTCCTATTGATACAATCATGGATATCTCTATTACCCAATTACCCGTCATGCATTGCTCATTTCCTACCCATCATGCATTGCACCTTTCTATTAATACAGTCAAGCATTGCTGATTGCAAAAGTACAAGAACTTGCATTCCAATAGTTCCCATCATGCATTGCCTGTAACAATCAGGCTTGTTAATCCAATCATGCATTTCTCTTCATCACCCATCATGTTTTTCTATTAAACAATCATCAGTTTCTATTGAAACCATTCTATTACCTACCCATCATGCATTGCCATCTATCTACCCATCATTCATTGCTTATTACCTACCCATCATGCATCGCACCTTTCTATTGATACAATCCAGCTTATCTCTTTATTACCCATCATTCTTTCTCTTAATTTCCCATCATACATTGCACCTTCCTATTGATACAATCATGGATATCTCTATTACCCAATTACCCGTCATGCATTGCTCATTTCCTACCCATCATGCATTGCACCTTTCTATTAATACAATCAAGCATTGCTGATTGCAAAAGTACAAGAACTTGCATTCCAATAGTTCCCATCATGCATTGCCTGTAACAATCAGGCTTGTTAATCCAATCATGCATTTCTCTTCATCACCCATCATGTTTTTCTATTAAACAATCATCAGTTTCTATTGAAACCATTCTATTACCTACCCATCATGCATTGCCATCTATCTACCCATCATTCATTGCTTATTACCTACCCATCATGCATCGCACCTTTCTATTGATACAATCCAGCTTATCTCTTTATTACCCATCATTCTTTCTCTTAATTTCCCATCATACATTGCACCTTCCTATTGATACAATCATGGATATCTCTATTACCCAATTACCCGTCATGCATTGCTCATTTCCTACCCATCATGCATTGCACCTTTCTATTAATACAATCAAGCATTGCTGATTGCAAAAGTACAAGAACTTGCATTCCAATAGTTCCCATCATGCATTGCCTGTAACAATCAGGCTTGTTAATCCAATCATGCATTTCTCTTCATCACCCATCATGTTTTTCTATTAAACAATCATCAGTTTCTATTGAAACCATTCTATTACCTACCCATCATGCATTGCCATCTATCTACCCATCATTCATTGCTTATTACCTACCCATCATGCATCGCACCTTTCTATTGATACAATCCAGCTTATCTCTTTATTACCCATCATTCTTTCTCTTAATTTCCCATCATACATTGCACCTTCCTATTGATACAATCATGGATATCTCTATTACCCAATTACCCGTCATGCATTGCTCATTTCCTACCCATCATGCATTGCACCTTTCTATTAATACAATCAAGCATTGCTGATTGCAAAAGTACAAGAACTTGCATTCCAATAGTTCCCATTATGCATATTGCCATCCTCGAAGCCTGTAGTTGACAATCGCCTTGTGCTTAGTCGTCTTCTACGATGGTTATGTCCCATCATATAATATGATGGAATGGCCATGGCTTCGTAAATAAATCTTCCCCTGGAAGGCTCGGCATATTCCATAGCCTAGCCGTAGTCCGTCGGACTGTGATCGGTTAGTCAGACCATGCTGTGAACAATCAGTTTGGATTCTAATTTTCTAATGATGAATATCTAAAATGCACAATCTAATGATCAGTTATGTGATTATAAATAGAATGGCCATCTGAAGAAAATTAAAAGATTGTTATGAGTTGCATAATCAGGAACCAGATTCTGCAAAAGTAAAATGCACATTTTTTTAGGCTTTTTGTCCTCCCGCTCATCAAAAACCTCAGTTTTCTTGATTATTGTCTGTTCTCTGAAAGATAGAGATTTTGATTTTTGCTTGAAAAACTTTCCATGACCAAAATTTTTCGTCGAAGCCTGTAGTTGACAATCGCCTTGTGCTTAGTCGTCTTCTACGATGGTTATGTCCCATCATATAATACGATGGAATGGCCATGGCTTCGTAAATGAATCTTCCTCTGGAAGGCTCGGCATATTCCATAGCCTAGTCGTAGTCCGTCGGACTATGATCGCTTAGTCAGACCATGCTGTGAACATTTAAATCGCTTGTACAAATGATGACAACTACACATCTCAGCTGAATAATGATGATATACCTGCAGTTCTGATGTACTTATAAAAACGATGTGCTAAATTTTCCAATAATATAAAGGCAACTGGATATTATCTTCTAATACCGCAGTGTTCAGTTATTGGTAGAATAAAGTGTCAGTCTATCCTCCGAATGCAATAGATTTGACATATCGGCTTGGAAAACTGTCAAACAACTTTATGGTTTATTATTTCTACCATTAACTATAGAAAGGAGCTCCTATGAATCAATTCAAAGTTGTGGATGATTGATAAATTCTTTATTTCCTGTGATGATAACTTCCGTGTTTCAGATGAGAAACAATGATTTTAAAACCAATTAATTATCTGATGTTTGATCAATATTGAAATTTAAATCTATCTTTTTTGCTTTATTATAAGATTCTTTTTCTCATCTTAAAATTCACGTTAATGAAGACAATTTTATAAAAGAATTAACAAAGCAAAAAATTAACAAAAAAAGGCAAAATTAACAAATTAAAGCCAATTATTCGTCCATAAAAACTCGTCAATATGAACATTTTGAGAGCGAAGTTTTCATCAAAAACTTCAAAATCAGGGTTTTAAGAGCCAAATTTTCGTCAAAAACCGTAAAAGGAAAATTTACATAGCCAAATTTTTCCTCAGAAAATTCAAGGTTTTAAGAGACATTTTTTCGTCATAAGCTTTAAAATTAACTTATAGAGACAATTATTTTTCGTCAAAACTCCTCAAAATCAACGTTTTAAGAGCTAATTTTCGTTTGAGAAACCTCAAAATCAACGTTTTGGGAGACAGTTTTTCGTCAAAAACCTGAAAATCAACGTTTTAAGGCTCTCTTTTGTCAAAAACCTTAAAATTTACATTATTTGAGTACAATCTTTCATCAATAACCTCAAAATCAACGTTTTGGGAGACAGTTTTGCGTCAAAAACCTGTAAATCAACGTTTTAAGGAAAAGTCCATTGGGTTCAATTTGGGGACCGCCCGCCTTGAACCCTGGACCCCATTGATGCTATCCACCACATTCTAGTTCAGGGGCGGACTGGGACCTTAAAGTGTGGGTGGGTTTTCAGTTAAGGGGGCGCCCGGATGGGGGGGGGGGGCAAAAAAATTTTAACAAAAAATTGGCTTTTAGAAAAATATATTAGGCAAAAACAGAGGTTCCCAAATTTGGGTTTTAAAATGTTGATTTTGAGGTTTTTGGCAAAAATATTTGCTCTTATAATCATGATTTTGAGGTTATTGACAAAAAATTTTCAATTTAAAGTTGATTTTGAGGTTATTGGAAGAAATTTAGGCATCATAAATGTTGATTTCGAGGTTTTTGGACCAAAATTAGGCATTTTAAATGTTGATTTTGACAAAAGAAATTGCACTTAAAACGTAGATTTTGAGATTTGTTGACAAAAATGGGTCTTACAACCATGATTTGGAGGCTTTTGACGAAAAATAGTCAAGTTAAAGTTGATTTTGAGGTTTTTGACGAAAATTTGGCTTTATGAATGTTGATTTTGAGGTTTTTGGACAAAATTAGGCATCATAAATGTTGATTTCGAGGTTTTAGGTATTTTGACCAAAATTAGGCTTTTTTAATGTTGATTTTAAGGTTTTTGGACTAAAATTAGGCTTTATAAATGTTGATTTCGAGGTTTTGTGACTAAATTTAAGCTTTAAAAATGTTGATTTTAGGTTTTTGACGAAAATTTGGCTTTTTAAATGTTGATTTCGAGGTTTTTGGACGAAAATTAGGCATCATAAATGTTGATTTCGAGGTTTTGTGACTAAAATTAGGCTTTATAAATGTTGATTTCGAGGTTTTGTGACTAAATTTAAGCTTTAAAAATGTTGATTTTGAGGTTTTTGACGAAAATTTGGCTTTTTAAATGTTGATTTCGAGGTTTTTGGACGAAAATTAGGCATCATAAATGTTGATTTCGAGGTTTTGTGACTAAAATTAAGCTTTAAAAATGTTGATTTTGAGGTTTTTGACGAAAATTTGGCTTTTTAAATGTTGATTTCGAGGTTTTTGGACGAAAATTAGGCATCATAAATGTTGATTTCGAGGTTTTGTGACTAAAATTAGGCTTTATAAATGTTGATTTCGAGGTTTTGTGACTAAATTTAAGCTTTAAAAATGTTGATTTTGAGGTTTTTGACGAAAATTTGGCTTTTTAAATGTTGATTTCGAGGTTTTTGGACGAAAATTAGGCATCATAAATGTTGATTTCGAGGTTTTTTTGATCAAAATTAGGCTTTAAAAATGTTGATTTTGAGGTTTTTGACGAAAATTTGGCTTTTTAAATGTTGATTTCGAGGTTTTTGGACGAAAATTAGGCATCATAAATGTTGATTTCGAGGTTTTGTGACTAAAATTAGGCTTTATAAATGTTGATTTCGAGGTTTTGTGACTAAATTTAAGCTTTAAAAATGTTGATTTTGAGGTTTTTGACGAAAATTTGGCTTTTTAAATGTTGATTTCGAGGTTTTTGGACGAAAATTAGGCATCATAAATGTTGATTTCGAGGTTTTTTTGATCAAAATTAGGCTTTAAAAATGTTGATTTCGAGGTTTTTGGACGAAATTTAATCATCTTAAATGTTGATTTCGAGGTTTTTTGACCAAAATTAGGCTTTTTTAATGTTGATTTTAAGGTTTTTGGACTAAAATTAGGTTTATAAATGTTGATTTCGAGGTTTTGTGACTAAAATTAAGCTTTAAAAATGTTGATTTTGAGGTTTGTTTGGGAGCCACTGAGCAAAACTCCGGGCCAGTCCGCCCCTGTTCTAGTTGATTAATTTGCTGCGTATAATATAATGAATGTCATTTTCCCATGATGATAACTTTGTCCGTGTTTCAGATGAGAAACAATGATTTTAAAACCAATAATTATCTGATGTTTGATCACTATTGAAATTTAAATCAATCTTTTTGCTTTATTCTAAGATTCCTCTTCTTTTTCTGTTCCAGCGACCATGTATTTGTACAATTTAACTCTCCAGAAAGCGACTGCAATCACGCATGCCGTCCATGGAAGTTTTTCCGGTACAAAACAACAAGAAATTCTCGTTTCGAGAGGGAAAAGTCTTGAATTATTACGGCCAGATCCGAACACAGGAAAAGTCCATTCTGTCCTCACTATCGAAGTTTTCGGCGTCGTCCGTTCTCTTATAACATTCAGATTGCTCGGAGGGAACAAAGATTATGTCGTCGTCGGTTCAGATTCCGGACGTTTGGTCATTTTGGAGTACAATACGGCCAAAAATATATTCGAAAAAGTCCATGAAGAGACATTCGGGAAAAGCGGTTGCAGAAGAATCGTCCCCGGGCAGTATCTCGCTGTCGATCCTAAAGGGAGAGCGATTATGATCGGAGCTGTCGAAAAGCAGAAAATGGTTTATTTGCTCAATAGAGACAGCGATGCCCGATTAACGATTTCTTCACCATTGGAAGCTTACAAAAGCAACACTTTGATCTACCATATGGTCGGAATCGATGTCCATTATGAAAATCCGCTTTTCGCCTGCCTTGAAATCGACTACGAAGAAGCAGACAACGACCATACCGGCGAAGCTGCAACCAAAACACAGCAAACCCTCACTTTCTACGAGCAGGACTTTAACTCAAACCACGTCGTGCGGAAATACTCGGAAACACTAGAAGAACATGCCAACTTTCTGATTTCCGTTCCCGGAGGCACTGATGGACCCAGCGGAGTCTTAATCTGCTCCGAAAATTATTTGACTTACAAATCTCTCGGTGAACAACTCGACATCAGATGTCCCATTCCCCGAAGACGAGTAAGTTTTTCTTAAATTTTCATATTTTATTTATAGTCCAGTCAATATATACATTGAACATAAAAAAAATTGGGGACTTTTTGAAACTACAGTTTGTTCGGGGCTATGGTAGGATGACACTCTTAATTTTCCCAACTCGAGAAACCTGCTGCTGATTTTCGGTTTTTTGCCTATAAGTCCTAAACTAAGCGTTTTATGAAAAAACACACTCTATTCAATATTGTAGGGCATACAATTTTCAACAATTTAGAACTTAATAAATTTTCCCGTAACCTTACTGCTTATCGAGATAATTTAAAAAAACAGATGGTTTAGGCCCTCTAATAGATATTTTTGGCCCTCTAATAGGTTCAATTAGTTCATTTTGGCGTCTGATGGGTAAGTTCTATGGTTATTGACCATAAATTTCGTCATGCTGCAACACCTGGGCCAAAACCATCTGTTTTTTGAAATTATCTCGATAAGCAGTAAGGTTACGGGAAAATTTATTAAGTTTTAATTTGTTGAAAATTGTATGCCCTACAATATTGAATAGAGTGTGTTTTGTCATAAAATGCTTAGTTTAGGACTTATAGGCAAAAAACAGAAAAGTTCCCAATTTCTTCCAGCAGACCCCCTTTTTTTTGCTCTGGCAACTGAACTAATTGAACCTATTAGAGGGCCTAAACCATCTGTTTTTTGAATATATCTCCATAAGCAGTAGGGTTACGGGAAAATTTATTAAGTTTTAATTTGTTGAAAATTGTATGCCCTACAATATTGAATAGAGTGTGTTTTGTCATAAAACGCTTAGTTTAGGACTTATAGGCAAAAAACAGAAAAGTTCCCAATTTCTTCCAGCAGACCCCCTTTTGTTTTGCTCTGGCAACTGGACTATTAGTTATGATGAAATTTTAAGGGTATAAAATGAAATTAAATGATTTTATTCTTTTAAATCGCTAGAAAGTATCTGATTATGCATTTCTTAACATAAATTGTTGTTTTTTCAATTTAAATTTTATAGATTTTTTATTTTTTTAGAATGATTTGGATGATCCTGAACGAGGAATGATTTTTGTATGCTCAGCGACTCACAAGACTAAGTCGATGTTTTTCTTCTTAGTTCAGACTGAACAAGGCGACATTTTTAAAGTGACACTGGAAACCGAAGGTGATGTCGTGACTGAAATAAAGTTGAAATATTTTGATACTGTGCCGGTCGCTTCAGCGATGTGTGTGCTCAAAACTGGGTTTTTGTTCGTCGCATCTGAATTTGGAAATCAGTATGTTTAGGATGGTTTTTTTGTAAAAAAATAATGAAATTTTGTAGTTATTTGTATCAGATTGCTCATCTCGGTGATGATGATGATGAACCTGAGTTTAGTTCTGCGATGCCGTTGGAAGAAGGCGATACGTTCTTTTTTGCCCCGAGGCCGCTCAGGAATCTCGTTTTGGTTGACGAAATGGATTCGTTGTCGCCCGTTCTTGACTGCAGAGTCGCCGATTTGGCGGGTGAAGATACTCCGCAGCTGTACATGGCATGCGGACGAGGGCCAAGGTCGACTCTGCGGGTTCTGCGCCATGGACTTGAAGTTTCCGAAATGGCTGTTTCTGAACTTCCTGGTGCCCCGAATGCTGTCTGGACGGTCAAAAAGAGGTCTGATGGTGAGTCTTGAAGCTGAGCTTTTATTTTATTTTAAAAAGTACAGCTGGTGGTCAATTCTCGTCAAATGTGACGCCAAAAGGTCAACTTGCTCATCAAAAACCACAATTATTGTTCCTAATGCAAATTGACCTTTTGATTTGTTCAATTTTACAAAAACAAGCAAAAAGTACTTATCAAAGAGAGAAACACCAGTTGTTTTTATTTTTCAGATATCCTGATTGTGGCCCCTGGAAACTGATTGAGGAGCTAAGGTATGTTATAAAGGGAAAAGAACAAAAATCTCGTTTTAAAATGTGTTTCGATATCAACCAGTAGGGTCTTTCCCGCAAAATCTGGCTGAAAAGGTCTTTCTTGTCAGAAATGTTAAACTTCAAAGTCTCGCTGGAAACAGACAAAATTGGGAAAAAGTCAAAATCTGTTTACCAAATGTGTTTAGAGTCAAATTTGGACCGAAAAAGGTCTAATTTTGTCACTAAAAAAGTCAAAATCTGGCTGAAAAAGGTCCTCTCTTCTAAAAGGTCAAAATCTGGCTGAAAAAGGTCTCTCTCTTCTGAAAGGTCAAAATCTGGCGGAAAAAGATCTTTTTCTTTTAAAAAGACAAAAAATGGCTGAAAAAGGTCCTCTCTTCTTAAAGGTCAAAATCTGGCTGAAAAAGGTCTTTTCTAAAAGGTCATAATCTGGCTGACAAAGGTCTTTCTCTTCCAAAAGGTCAACATCTGGCTGAAAAAGGTTTTCTCTTCTAAGTGTTCACAATCTGGCTGAAATAGGCCATCTCTTCCAAACGTCAAAATCTGGCTGCAAAAAGGTCTTCTCTTCTAAAAGGTCATAATCTGGCTGAAAAAGGTCTATCTTTTCTAAAAGGTCAACAAATGGCTGAAAAAGGTCTTTTCCTCCCAATTAGTTCTAACAAGACTGAAAAAGGTCTACCACTTATAAGAGGCCAAAATCTTGCTGAAAAAGGTCTTTCTCTTCTAAAAGGTCAACATATGGCTGAATAAGGTCTTGTCCTCCCAAATAGTTCTAACAAGGTTGGAAAAGGTCTACCAAAAGGTCATCTCTTCAAAAAAAAAAAAAAAAAGGTCAAAATCTGGCTGAAAAAGGTCTATCTCTTCTAAAAGGTCATAATCTGGCTGAAAAAGGTCAATCTCTTCTAAAAGGTCAAAATCTGGCTGAAAAGGTCTTCTCTTCTAAAAGGACATAATCTGGCTGAAAAAGGTCTATCTCTTCTAAAAGGTCAACTATGGCTGAATAAGGTCTTTTCCTCCCAAATAGTTCTAACAAGGCTGGAAAAGGTCTATCTCTTCTAAAAGGTCAAAATCTGGCTGAAAAAGGTCTATCTCTTCTAAAAGGTCAAAATCTTGCTGAAAAGGTCTTCTCTTCTAAAAGGTCAACATATGGCTGAATAAGGTCTTTTCCTCCCAAATAATTCTAATCAAGGCTGGAAAAGGTCTACCAAAAGGTCAAAATCTGGCTGGAAAGGTCATCTCTTCAAAAAGGTCAAAATCTGGCTTACAAAGGTCTTCTCTTCAAAAAGGTCAAAATCTGGCTGAAAAAGGTCTATCTCTTCTAAAAGTTCATAATCTGGCTGAAAAAGGTCTATCTCTTCTAAAAGGTCAAAATCTGGCTGAAAAGGTCTTCTCTTCTAAAAGGTCATAATCTGGCTGAAAAAGGTCTCTCTTCTAAAAGGTCAACATATGGCTGAATAAGGTCTTTTCCTCCCAAATAGTTCTAACAAGGCTGGAAAAGGTCTATCTCTTCTAAAAGGTCAAAATCTGGCTGAAAAAGGTCTATCTCTTCTAAAAGGTCAAAATCTTGCTGAAAAAGGTCTTTCTCTTCTAAAAGGTCAACATATGGCTGAATAAGGTCTTGTCCTCCCAAATAGTTCTAACAAGGTTGGAAAAGGTCTACAAAAGTCATCTCTTCAAAGGTCAAATCTGGCTGAAAAGGTCTTCTCTTCTAAAAGGTCATAATCTGGCTGAAAAAGGTCATCTCTTCTAAAAGGTCAAAATCTGGCTGAAAAGGTCTTCTCTTCTAAAAGGTCATAATCTGGCTGAAAAGGTCTATCTCTTCTAAAAGGTCAAAATCTGGCTGATAAGGTCTTTTCCTCCCAAATAGTCTAACAGGCTGAAAAGGTCATCTCTTCTAAAAGGTCAAAATCTGGCTGAAAAAGGTCTTATCTCTTCTAAAAGGTCAAAATCTGGCTGAAAAGGTCTTCTCTTCTAAAAGGTCAACATATGGCTGAATAAGGTCTTTTCCTCCCAAATAATTCTAATCAAGGCTGGAAAAGGTCTACCAAAAGGTCAAAATCTGGCTGGAAAGGTCATCTCTTCAAAAAGGTCAAAATCTGGCTTACAAAGGTCTTCTCTTCAAAAAGGTCAAAATCTGGCTGAAAAAGGTCTATCTCTTCTAAAAGTTCATAATCTGGCTGAAAAAGGTCTATCTCTTCTAAAAGGTCAAAATCTGGCTGAAAAGGTCTTCTCTTCTAAAAGGTCATAATCTGGCTGAAAAAGGTCTCTCTTCTAAAAGGTCAACATATGGCTGAATAAGGTCTTTTCCTCCCAAATAGTTCTAACAAGGCTGGAAAAGGTCTATCTCTTCTAAAAGGTCAAAATCTGGCTGAAAAAGGTCTTATCTCTTCTAAAAGGTCAAAATCTGGCTGAAAAGGTCTTCTCTTCTTAAAGGTCATAATCTGGCTGAAAAAGGTCTATCTCTTCTAAAAGGTCAACATATGGCTGAATAAGGTCTTTTCCTCCCAAATAGTTCTAACAAGGCTGGAAAAGGTCTACCAAAAGGTCAAAATCTGGCTCAAAAGGTCATCTATTCAAAAAGGTCAAAATCTGGCTGAAAAAGGTCTATCTCTTCTAAAAGGTCAAAATCTGGCTGAAAAAGGTCCATCTCTTCTAAAAGGTCATAATCTGGCTGTAAAAGGTCCATCTCTTCTAAAAGGTCAACATATGGCTGAATAAGGTCTTTTCCTCCCAAATAGTTCTAACAAGGCTGGAAAAGGTCTATCTCTTCTAAAAGGTCAAAATCTGGCTGAAAAAGGTCTTATCTCTTCTAAAAGGTCAAAATCTGGCTGAAAAGGTCTTCTCTTCTAAAAGGTCAACATATGGCTGAAAAGGTCTTCTCTTCTAAAAGGTCAACATATGGCTGAATAAGGTCTTTTCCTCCCAAATAGTTCTAACAAGGCTGGAAAAGGTCTTCCAAAAGGTCAAAATCTGGCTGGAAAGGTCATCTCTTCAAAAAGGTCAAAATCTGGCTTACAAAGGTCTTTTCTTCTAAAAGGTCAAAATCTGGCTGACACAGGTCCTCTTGTCTAAATGGTCAAAATCTGGCTGAAAAAGGTCCTTTCTCCCAAAAAAGGTCCAATCTGGCTCACAAAGGCCTTTTCCTCTAAAAAGGTCAAAAGCTGGCTGAAAAAGGTCATCTCTTCTAAAAGTTTATAATCTGACTGAAAAGGTCAAAATTAGGCTGATAAAGGTCCAATCTGGCTCACAAAGGCCTTTTCCTCTAAAAGGTCAAAAGCTGGCTAAAAAAGGTCATCTCTAAAATCTGACTGAAAAGGTCAAAATTAGGCTGAGAAGGTCCTTTCTCCCAAAATCTGGCTGACAAAGGTCTCTTCTAAAAGGTCATAATCTGGCTGAAATGAAAATTGCAGGTTAACTCAAGAAACACATTTTAAAAATAACCATGGTAACCATAATCTGCACATCTTATTTTAGTTTACGAATACAATATTCGTAAAAGCGAAGTTGTGCGAATATTAAAATTCCTTTTGTCGCCTCCGTTTTCTTGACGTATTCGAATCCGGAGTGAATCAAAAGCGAAACATCCATCAAATCGCTCATTCGCAGAATCAGGTTAAATACGTCCGCTTTGAATGTTTCAGATGAATATGATGCATACATCGTAGTCTCTTTCTTAAGCGCCACCCTCGTACTTTCCATCGGCGAAACAGTCGAAGAAGTCGCAGATTCAGGATTTTTGGGATTCACATCCACCCTCGCTTGCTCCGCATTGGGCGACGATGCTGCCGTTCAAGTAAGCCAAATTTTATAACAGGAAGTTGTAGTTTATGCTTACTCCAGACCAGCACGAAGGTATCTCCTTATTTCGATCATATTCTTAATAAGGTCGTAGCAGTGCTATATTAACGTGAAACCCATCGTTAAGCATAACTAGTTTATCACTTATGCTTTGGTATTTAATCACTACAAATTAATAAAAAACTTTAAATGCATTATTAAGCCAACATTTTGTCCAAGTGACAAACATGTATTGGATACTAATGCAAAATCAAATAAATTTTAATTTTTTCTTAATTTTTTTTTTTGTATAAAAAATTGTTTTAATTGAAATTTAGACATAAGTTTGGAACTTCTCGAAGCTTGTAGTTGACAATCGCCTTGTGCTTAGTCGTCTTCTACGATGGTTATGTTCCATCATGAAATACGATGGAATGGCCATGGCTTCGTAAATGAATCTTCCTCTGGAAGGCTCGGCATATTCCATAGCCTAGTCGTAGTCCGTTGGACTGTGATCGCTTAGTCAGACCATGCTGTGAACATTTTCGAAAGCAAAATCTCCAATAATATCTAGGCAACTGAATTATCTTTCAAGATAAGTTTGGTGTTCAATTATTGGTATAATAATCATGGCAGGCTATCCTCCGAATGCAACTTATTTGACATGTCGGCTTGGAAAACTGTCATACATTTTTTATTGTACAAATTAAGTAAAAGAATGTGCTTCGTGTTGGTAACCCTGTATGATCAAACTGTTTCATTTTTATGTTGGCTAAACTGAACAATGTGAAATCAAATCTAGAAGGCAGTGGTTGCTAATTTTTGTCTCATTATGTTGGCTACACTGAACAATGAAATCAAATCTAGAAGGCAGTGATTGCTAATGTTCATCTCATTTTTATGTTGGCTACACTGAAAAATGTGAAATCAAATCTAGAAGGCAGTGGTTGCTAATTTTCGTCTTATTTTTATGTTGGCTACACTAAACAATGTGAAATCAAATCTAGAAGGCAGTGGTTGCTAATTTTTGTCTCATTATGTTGGCTAAACTGAACAATGTGAAATCAAATCTAGAAGGCAGTGGTTGCTAATTTTTGTCTCATTATGTTGGCTACACTGAACAATGTGAAATCAAATCTAGAAGGCAGTGGTTGCTAATTTTTGTCTCATTATGTTGGCTAAACTGAACAATGTGAAATCAAATCTAGAAGGCAGTGGTTGCTAATTTTTGTCTCATTATGTTGGCTAAACTGAACAATGTGAAATCAAATCTAGAAGGCAGTGGTTGCTAATTTTCGTCTTATTTTTATGTTGGCTACACTGAAAAATGTGAAATCAAATCTAGAAGGCAGTGGTTGCTAATTTTCGTCTTATTTTTATGTTGGCTACACTGAACAATGTGAAATCAAATCTAGAAGGCAGTGGTTGCTAATTTTTGTCTCATTATGTTGGCTAAACTGAACAATGTGAAATCAAATCTAGAAGGCAGTGGTTGCTAATTTTTGTCTCATTATGTTGGCAACACTGAACAATGTGAAATCAAATCTAGAAGGCAGTGGTTGCTAATTTTTGTCTCATTATGTTGGCTACACTGAACATTATGAAATCAAATCTAGAAGGCAGTGGTTGCTAATTTTTGTCTCATTATGTTGGCTACACTGAACATTATGAAATCAAATCTAGAAGGCAGTGGTTGCTAATTTTTGTCTCATTATGTTGGCTACACTAAACAATGAAATCAAATCTAGAAGGCAGTGGTTGCTAATTTTCGTCTTATTTTTATGTTGGCTACACTGAACAATGTGAAATCAAATCTAGAAGGCAGTGGTTGCTAATTTTTGTCTCATTATGTTGGCAACACTGAACATTATGAAGTCAAATCTAGAAGGCAGTGGTTGCTAATTTTTGTCTCATTATGTTGGCTACACTGAACATTATGAAATCAAATCTAGAAGGCAGTGGTTGCTAATTTTTGTCTCATTATGTTGGCTAAACTGAACAATGTGAAATCAAATCTAGAAGGCAGTGGTTGCTAATTTTCGTCTTATTTTTATGTTGGCTACACTGAAAAATGTGAAATCAAATCTAGAAGGCAGTGGTTGCTAATTTTCGTCTTATTTTTATGTTGGCTACACTAAACAATGTGAAATCAAATCTAGAAGGCAGTGGTTGCTAATTTTTGTCTCATTATGTTGGCTAAACTGAACAATGTGAAATCAAATCTAGAAGGCAGTGGTTGCTAATTTTTGTCTCATTATGTTGGCAACACTGAACAATGTGAAATCAAATCTAGAAGGCAGTGGTTGCTAATTTTTGTCTCATTATGTTAGCTACACTGAACATTATGAAATCAAATCTAGAAGGCAGTGGTTGCTAATTTTTGTCTCATTATGTTGGCTACACTGAACATTATGAAATCAAATCTAGAAGGCAGTGGTTGCTAATTTTTGTCTCATTATGTTGGCTACACTAAACAATGAAATCAAATCTAGAAGGCAGTGGTTGCTAATTTTCGTCTTATTTTTATGTTGGCTACACTGAACAATGTGAAATCAAATCTAGAAGGCAGTGGTTGCTAATTTTTGTCTCATTATGTTGGCAACACTGAACATTATGAAGTCAAATCTAGAAGGCAGTGGTTGCTAATTTTTGTCTCATTATGTTGGCTACACTGAACATTATGAAATCAAATCTAGAAGGCAGTGGTTGCTAATTTTTGTCTCATTATGTTGGCTACACTAAACAATGAAATCAAATCTAGAAGGCAGTGGTTGCTAATTTTCGTCTTATTTTTATGTTGGCTACACTGAACAATGTGAAATCAAATCTAGAAGGCAGTGGTTGCTAATTTTTGTCTCATTATGTTGGCAACACTGAACATTATGAAATCAAATCTAGAAGGCAGTGGTTGCTAATTTTTGTCTAATTATGTTGGCTACACTGAACAATGAAATCAGACTACACTGAATGATTAGTCAGACCATGCTGTGAACAATAAAAGTTTGGATTCTTATTTTCTAATGATGAATATCTAAAATGCACAATCTAATGATCAGTTATGTGATTATAAATAGAATGGCCATCTGAAGAAAATTAAAGAATCCACGAGTTGTATAATATGGATCGAGAAATTCGGTAAAAGTACTTAAGCACATTTTTAGGCTTTTTTTGTCCTTTTGGTCATTAAAAACCTCATTTTTCTCAATTATTTTATTATAATTAAGCTCAAAATCCACCTTGCTGTGCTACTTTTTTTAGTATTGAGCATAGTATTCAAGTTTTGCTAGACTAGATAGACAGTCTGTCTTCTAAATTATACAGATTTGATATTTTCGCTATGAAACAGGGGCGGACTGGCCCGCGGGGGGAGAGGAAACCCCCTAGCTGTGTGTGGGAAAGCTCAAGATTTTGTTGTGTGCAAATATCCCCACAAATTCGTGAAAATCTCGAAATCAACATTTATACAGCCAAATTTTTGTCAAAAAACGTCAAAATAAACATTTGTAAAGCCAAATTTTCGTGAAAAACCTCAAAATCAACATTTGTAAAGCCCAATTTTGGTTAAAAAAACCCCCCTCGAAATCAACAAGCTAAATTTTCGTGAAAAACCTCAAAATCAACATTTTTAAAGCCTAATTTTCGTCAGAAAACCTCAAAATAAACATTTATTAAGCCAAATTTTCGTGAAAACCCTCAAAATTATCATTTGTAAAGCCCAATTTTGGTTTTAAAAAACCCCCTCGAAATCAACAAGCCAAATTTTCGTCAAAAACCTCAAAATCAACATTTTTAAAGCCTAATTTTCGTCAAAAAACCTCAAAATCAACATTTTTAAAACCTAATTTTCGTCAAAAAACCTCAAAATCAACATTTATAAAGCCAAATTTTCGTGAAAAACCTCAAAATTAACATTTGTAAAGCCCAATTTTGGTTTAAAAAAATAAACCCCTCGAATTCAACAAGGCAAATTTTCGTGAAAAACCTCAAAATCAACATTTGTAAATCCTAATTTTTGTCAAAAAACCTCAAAATCAACATTTTTAAAGCCAAATTTTCGTCAAAAACCTCAAAATCAACATTTGTAAATCCTAATTTTCGTCAAAAAACCTCAAAATCAACGTTTTAAGTGCAATTTCTTTTGTCAAAAACCTCAAAATCAACATTTTTAAAGCCAAATTTTCGTGAAAAACCTCATAATCAACATTTTTAAAGCCTAATTTTTGTCAAAAAACCTCAAAATAAACATTTATAAAGCCAAATTTTCATGAAAAACCTCAAAATTAACCTTTGTAAAGCCCAATTTTGGTTAAAAAACATCCCCTCGAAATCAACAAGCCAAATTTTCGTCAAAAACCTCAAAATCAACATTTGTAAAGCCTAATTTTCGTCAAAAAATCTCAAACTCAACATTTATGAAGCCTAATTTTCGTCCAAAAACCTCAGAATAAACATTTGTAAAACCTAATTTTAGTCCAAAAAAAAAAAAATTTTTTTAAACATTTATGATGCCTAATTTTCGTCAAAAAACCTTAAAATCAACATTTTAAAACCCAAATTTCATTCAAAAATCTCAAAGTTAACATTGAAAACTTTAAGGGGGGAGGGGGGCTTAGGTTTTAATTTGTTTAAAAGCGCACTGTGAAAAAGTTTGGGAACCTCTGTTTTTGCTGAATATATTTTTCAAAGAGCCAATTTTCTGTCAACATTTTCGGGCGCCCCTTAACTGAAAACCCACCCCATCCTAAGGTCCCAGTCCGCCCCATGCATGGAAGTACCCTTTGTTCGCTCTGGCACTTCTTAGTATTGTGGCACTAGGCCTATTTAAATCGCTTGTACAAATGATGACAACTACACATGTCAGCTGATAAATGATGACATTCCTGCAGTTCTGATGTACTTTTCTAAAAAAAGATATAAAAGCTTTAAAAAATGTGCTTAAGCATTGGATTAATCCAATAATTAAAAGGCAACTGGATATTATCTACTAATACCGCAGTGTTCAGTTATTGGTAGAATAAAGTGTCAGTCTATCCTCCGAATGCAACATATTTGACATATCGGCTTGGAAAACTGTCAGACAAGTTAATGGTTTATTATTTCACAAAATTAAAAATCGAAACCTGTAGTTGACAATCGCCTTGTGCTCAGTCGTCTTCTACGATGGTTATGTTCCATCATGAAATACGATGGAATGGCCATGGCTTCGTAAATGAATCTTCCTCTGGAAGGCTCGGCATATTCCATAGCCTAGCCGTAGTCCGTCGGACTGTGATCGGTTAGTCAGACCATGCTGTGAACATTTTCGAAAGCAAAATCTCCAATAATATCTAGGCAACTGAATTATCTTTCAAGATAAGTTTGGTGTTCAATTATTGGTATAATAATCATGGCAGGCTATCCTCCGAATGCAACTTATTTGACATGTCGGCTTGGAAAACTGTCATACATTTTTTATTGTACAAATTAAGTAAAAGAATGCTTCGGGTTGGTAACCCTGTCTCAAACTGTCTCATTTTTATGTTGGCTACACTGGACAATGTGAAATCAAATCTAGAAGGCAGTGGTTGCTAATTTTTGTCTCATTATGTTGGCAACACTGAACAATGTGAAATCAAATCTAGAAGGCAGTGGTTGCTAATTTTTGTCTCATTATGTTGGCTACACTGAACAATGTGAAATCAAATCTAGAAGGCAGTGGTTGCTAATTTTTGTCTCATTATGTTGGCAACACTGAACATTATGAAATCAAATCTAGAAGGCAGTGGTTGCTAATTTTCGTCTTATTTTTATGTTGGCTACACTGAACAATGTGAAATCAAATCTAGAAGGCAGTGGTTGCTAATTTTCGTCTTATTTTTATGTTGGCTACACTGAACAATGTGAAATCAAATCTAGAAGGCAGTGGTTGCTAATTTTTGTCTCATTATGTTGGCAACACTGAACATTATGAAATCAAATCTAGAAGGCAGTGGTTGCTAATTTTCGTCTTATTTTTATGTTGGCTACACTGAACAATGTGAAATCAAATCTAGAAGGCAGTGGTTGCTAATTTTTGTCTCATTATGTTGGCAACACTGAACATTATGAAATCAAATCTAGAAGGCAGTGGTTGCTAATTTTCGTCTTATTTTTATGTTGGCTACACTGAACAATGTGAAATCAAATCTAGAAGGCAGTGGTTGCTAATTTTTGTCTCATTATGTTGGCAACACTGAACATTATGAAATCAAATCTAGAAGGCAGTGGTTGCTAATTTTTGTCTCATTATGTTAGCTACACTGAACATTATGAAATCAAATCTAGAAGGCAGTGGTTGCTAATTTTTGTCTCATTATGTTGGCTACACTGAACATTATGAAATCAAATCTAGAAGGCAGTGGTTGCTAATTTTTGTCTCATTATGTTGGCTACACTAAACAATGAAATCAAATCTAGAAGGCAGTGGTTGCTAATTTTCGTCTTATTTTTATGTTGGCTACACTGAACAATGTGAAATCAAATCTAGAAGGCAGTGGTTGCTAATTTTTGTCTCATTATGTTGGCAACACTGAACATTATGAAATCAAATCTAGAAGGCAGTGGTTGCTAATTTTTGTCTCATTATGTTGGCTACACTGAACAATGAAATCAAATCTAGAAGGCAGTGATTGCTAATGTTCATCTCATTTTTATGTTGGCTACACTGAACAATGTGAAATCAAATCTAGAAGGCTGTGGTAATTTTCATTTTTATGTTGGCTACCCTGAAAAAACCAAAATGCTCTAATCATCCACCGAATAATCAAAATAAACGTTTTTTATTTGGTCAGCAAATTAGAGTAAATAAATAATGATTTTAATAAAATTTATTTAAAGCATTAAAATAATGTTTAAAATTGCTTTAAAATCAGACATTTTTTTTTTTCTGAGACAAAATTGACAAGTGGACCCTCAACCCAAAAGAAAAATTGCGTTTTCTCAGCTCACTGTGCTCCGATCGACTTGAAATTTGGCACAATTCTTCTTTAATATGCTTAAAATAAGCCCTGAAAATTTCAAGTCGATCGGACCACAGGGAGCTGAGAAAATTATGAATTTATGAGAAATTTTTGGTCAGTGAAAGATGCCTTTGAAGAAATCGGTTCTTTTTAGGAGTCAAACTTGACCTAAAATATTTTTTGCCTATTTTATCCACACTCAAGAAACTTAAATTTTCTCGAGTACTTCTGAAATTGGTACAAAAAAAAAGTTTTTGGCTCTTAAGATGCTTAATGAGAAATCGATTCTTGTCGAGTGTCAGGCTGGGCCGAAATAAAATTTCAACAAAATTTCCCCGCTCTTGGAATTTCAAAGTTTCCTCGAGTATGAAACGGATTGAAACATATTTTTGTACTGAAATCGTAGTTTCTCGACTTTTTGGTCCTCGTGTTGCTTAATAAGAACAATTCTTATCTAAGTGTCAATTCTGGACCTAAATCGACTTCAATTTTCCACACTTTTGAATTCAAAAATGTTTCAAAAGAACTAAGAAATTGATACAACGAAATTTTTGTGTAAGTTGTGACATTTTTAAGCCATTATTGGACAAGAATAGTCCTTTGTAGGTTGTTTTTCAAGACAAAACTCAATTTTTAGCCAGATTTTAAACCCTTTTCAACCAGAAAAACCCTTTGTGGGCAATTTTGAACCCTTTTCAGCCAGAAAAACCCTTTTTTAGGAAGTTTTTCACTTATTTTTGGACAAATTTTCCACATTTTCGAGGATTTAGGCCATTATTTAGCCTGATTTTGAACCCTTTTCAACCCTAAAGACCCTTAGTACGCAGTTTCTCACCAATTTTTAGGCCGATTTCCCTCATTTTTGAGGATTTAAGCCATTCTTTAACCAGATTTTAAACCCTTTTTGGCAACCATAGTCCTTTGTAGGCAGTTATTCTACCTGAAAAGGCAATTTTTACCCAGATTAGAACCCTTTTCAACCAAAAAGATCCATTGTAGGCAGTTTTTTGATGATTTAAGCTATCCTTTAGCCAGATTTTTAACCCTTTTTGGCAACCATAGCCTTCAAAGGCATTGTTACAACCTAAAAAGTCATTTTTCGAACCTTTTTTCATGCTTAAACCAGCTAAATCTAGCAAAAAACCACTTTTTTGGTCCTCGTGTTGCTTAATAAGAACAATTCTCATCTAAGTGTCAATTCTGGGCCTAAATGATCTTCAATTTTCCACACTTTTGAATACAAAAATGTTGCAAAAGAACTAAGAAATTGAGACATACAAAGATAAATGAGTATACTCAATGTTTTATTCTTGTTTTGGTCCTCGTGTTGCTTTATAAGAATTATTCTTATCCAAGTGTCAATTCTGGGCCTAAAAGATCTTCAATTTTCCACACTTTTGAAGACAAGAATGTTTCAAAAGAACTAAGAAATTGATACATTCAAAGAAGTCAATTTTTGGAACTAAATCAATTTTGTCAATATCCACACTCCTGAAAGCTTGATTAGTTCATATTTGGGTACAATTAGTTGAAATTTATTGATGGTTTTGTTTTTTAGGTATATCCGGATGGAGTGAGGCATATCAGGTCGGATAAAAGGCTTCAGGATTGGAAAGCTCCTGGTAAAAAGCAGATCGTGAAATGTGCTGTAAACCAGAGTCAAGTGGTCATAGCATTGACTGGAGGCGAAATCGTCTATTTTGGAATGGACGCTACTGGCCAGCTGAAGGAATACAACCAAAGGAAGCAGATGCCAGCGGATGTCGTTTGTATGGCGTTGGGTAAAGCGCCCGCTGGAGAAACGATGTCTCGTTTCGTCGCCGTCGGTTCTGCTGATAACACCGTCAGGATTATTTCGCTCGATCCAGCTGTAAGTGGTTTCATAAAGAAAAGGCTTTAATGTTGTTTTAGAATTGCCTTTCGATTCTGTCGATGCAAGCGGTGCCTAATAACACGTCGCCGGAGTCATTGTGTATCGTCGAAATGGGCGTAGGCGAAGGTCTAAGGGCGACGACGTATTTATACATTGGACTGCACAATGGCGTACTTCTGCGGACAGTTTTGGACCCGATTTCGGGTGATTTGGTCGATACAAGGACTCGCTATCTGGGAACTCGTCCGGTCAAGTTGTTCACCATCACCATGCAAGGGCAACAGGCGGTAAGTCAAGAGCATTTATGTCTTACTCCAACGCCGGTTGCTACTAGCCATAGGTAGAACAACTGAGGCCATGCTTGCTATAGTGCGACCGCATTCTGCCGCTATTGCTGGAGTGACTGCAGTCATTTTAGCTTTAGCTGGAGCGACTGCAGTCATTCTAGCTTTCGCTGGAGCGACTGCAGTCATTCTAGCTTTCGCTGGAGTGACTGCACTCTGCAGCCATTCTAGCTTTCGCTGGAGTGACTGCGACTGCACTCTGCAGCCATTCTAGCTTTCGCTGGAGTGACTGCACTCTGCAGCCATTGCTGGAGCGACTGCAGTCATTCTAGCTTAAGCTGGAGTGACTGCACTCTTCAGCCATTGCTGGAGCAACTGCGGTCAGTTTAGCTTTATCTGGAGCGACTGCGGTCATTCTAGCTTTATCTGGAGCGACTGCACTCGGCAGCCATTGCTGGAGCGACTGCGGTCATTCTAGCTTTAGCTGGAGTGACGACAGCACTCTGCAGTCATTGTTTGAGCGACTGCGGTCATTCTATCTTTATCTGGAGCGACTGCACTCTCCAGCCATTTCTGGAGCGACTGCAGTCATACTGGGCTTTAGCCGGAGCGACAGCACTCTTCAGCCTTTGCTTAAGCGACTGCAGTCATACTGGGCTTTAGCTCGAGTGACTGTACTCTTCAGCCATTGCTGGAGCGACTGCAGTCATTCTAGCTTTAGCTGGAGTGACTGCAGTCATTCTAGCTTTAGCTGGAGCTACTGCAGGCATTCTAGCTTTAGCTGGAGTTACTGCACTCAGCAGCCATTGCTGGGGCGACTGCACTCTTCAGACATTGCTGGAGCGACTGCAGTCATATTGGGCTTTAGCTGGAGTGAGTGCAGCCATAGCCATTCCAACTCATGCTTACTGCAAGGCTCTTCTATCCTATACTAGCCATTGGCATGCTTTAGACATCTGGATCCTGTTAGGGTTCAACATGATGATATAATTTACAGACCTGTTCTTAATATCTTTGAAAGATAATTTTTTTATTCTGATATTATTAACAGTTAATATTAAGTTTTCATTTTGTCTTAAGAGGTTATAATGTGGTTACTCTTTTCAGGTTATCGCTATGTCGAGCAGATCCTGGTTGAGTTATTCATATCAGAATCGGTTCCATTTGACTCCGCTTTCATACGATTCGTTGGAATACGCTTCAGGTTTCGCATCTGAACAGTGTCCTGAAGGTATCGTCGCCATCGCCGGGAATACTCTTCGTATTTTGGCTTTAGAAAAACTTGGAGCTGTTTTCAACCAAATATCGTTCCCTCTGGAATATACTCCTCGGAAATTCTTAGTCCATCCGGATAGCGCGAATTTGATTATGATAGAAACCGAACACAATGCGTACACCGAAGAGACGAAGAAGCAAAGAAGGATTCAGATTGCCAAAGAGATGGAAGAAGCTGCTGGTGAAGATGAGGCCGAATTAGCCAAAGAAATGGCGAAAGATTTTCTCTCTGAAGATCTCCCTGAAAGAGTCTACGGTGCTCCAAAAGCTGGAAGCGCTATGTGGGCTTCTCTCATACGTATTATGAATCCGGCGACCGGTGTCACGCTTTCTGTCACCCGTTTAGAACAAAATGAAGCGGCCATCAGTCTCGGGTTGATCCGTTTTGCCAACTTACCCGAAAACGAGAACCTCCATTTAGTCGTCGGAGTAGCCAAAGATTACCAATTAAACCCAAGAAACATTTCCGCTGGATACCTCCACACATACAAATTCAAGAACCACGGAACAGAACTGGAGCTTCTGCACAAAACGATGGTGGACGAGTTGCCAACCGCAGTTTGCGCTTTCCACGGTCGCCTTTTGGTCGGCGTCGGACGACTTCTTCGCCTCTACGATCTCGGGAAGAAGAAACTTCTCCGAAAATGCGAGAACAAACACATTCCTAATATGATAGTCAAAATCGAGGCGATGGGAAGGCGCATTTACGTCAGCGATGTTCAAGAATCAGTATTCATGGTACGCTACAAAGCGGCCGAAAACCAGCTCATCATTTTCGCCGACGACACACAACCAAGATGGATAACCACAACAACAATTTTGGACTACAGCACAATCGCTTGTGCTGATAAATTCGGAAACGTTGCAGTCGTCCGTCTAGCTGGGAATGTGAACGATGATGTTGATGAAGATCCTACTGGTAACAAATCTCTTTGGGACCGAGGTCTTCTAAACGGTGCCTCGCAGAAAGCGGATTTCGTCACAAATTTCCATGTCGGTGAAACCGTCACTTCGCTCCAGAAGGCGACTTTAATTCCCGGAGGTTCAGAATCCCTTGTATATGTCACCCTATCAGGCTCTGTTGGTGTCCTCGTCCCATTCACGTCGCACGAAGACCAAGACTTTTTCCAACATCTCGAAATGCACATGAGATCCGAACATCCGCCATTGTGCGGACGCGACCATTTATCTTATCGCTCATACTACTTCCCCGTCAAGAACGTAATCGATGGAGATCTTTGTGAGCAGTACAACTCGCTCGAGCCTTCAAAACAGACATCCATCGCTGTCGACCTCGAGAGGAAACCAAACGAAGTCTCAAAAAAACTTGAAGACATAAGAACAAGATATGCTTTCTAAGTTTTTTTATTTAAGCAACTTTTTTTTAATCACAATTTGTGTGTTTTTTGTACTTTCTTTTGTTAATATATTTTCCTTTTATGTCTTAATTGTGTATCATTTAGACTCCTGTCAACGAATTAGATCTCTAAATTGGAGGCGGGACCAGAATTTTTCTCTGTCCTCTAAAAGTCTATGGCCAAGCTGGCTTTCGATGCCCTGGGCTGAGATTCGTAGGTAGCTTTCGTCCATTCCCCACGGTTTCCATTCAAACGAGAATCCTTCATACGTTGGCTCACTTGAAATAGAAAGTGTTAAAAAGGGAGGTTGGTTTCTGCCTTACCTAGTTTTCATAAAATTAAAGATCATCTGGACCAGCATCTTGGAAAGTACAAGATCTTTATTTCTAAGCGGTGGGAAAAATGTATTCACGTTCCATATATAGATGAGTTCGTCTGTGTGAGAAGCACCTATAAAATTTATTTGTAAATGACGTAAGTCCTGTTTTCTCTTACCTCTGAAAATCCTCTTGGAGCCGAGTAATTCGGCAAAAGAATTCTCCCCGTCGTATTCATTGTAATACAAGTAGACTTTCCCTGTGTGGTTTCTTGCTGTGGATAATGTGGAATACAAAAATGCTGCATCCGTATATAACTGAATAAATAGAACATAACAATGATAATGAATTAGCGATACTAGCTAGCTGGGGGCAGCCAGTAGCACCATGCGGCCAGTGGCGCCGCAGCAGGGGCACCATATAGCCAGTGGCGCCGCAGCAGGGGCACCATACAGCTAGTGGCGCCGCAGCAGGGGCACCATACAGCCAGTGGCGCCACAGCAGGGGCAGCCAAAAGCTACAACCAGGGCACCATGCAGCCAGTAGCGCCACCGCTTCACTCACGTCCGTAAGTTGTCTAAAAACGTTCACATCAATCTTCTCCTTTCCAAAATAAAATCGCCTTATTTTTTTCGAAACCTTCAAAGGATTCGAAGCTGTATCGTTATAAGAACTTATTATTGGAAACAAATAGTTAAAATATTTGTTAAAATTTTCATAAGCAAACGGAGATTTCACGAATTCTGAAACATCAAGTTAATTCATGTAGGCCATTTTGATAACCTCGTCGTTACCTCCAGTTCGTAAAAATCCGTCATTTTTCGATATCCCCATGATCCAAGGGACAGGAAGCGTCTTCAGCTTGAAAGGATCATCGGGTAAAAAGGAATTTTCAACTTGAGAATCAATGCAAGGAGGAAAAACGATCAAAATATCCTCAAGATCCCAAACACGGAATTTTCTCCTGGCATTGGTGATCTTATAAGCGTCCTTAGTCATCAGACAGTTCAAAGTTTCTTGCGTATTTGAAATCGGACAGCCTAAATTTTGGGCCAAAATTAAGGACCTTTTTCGCGCAGTTCCTGGAGGGCTGAACGCCCATGGGGCCATTGCAGACCCAGATATGGATATCGCACGTTTGAAGTATCCTAAAAGAAGATTTTTAAGAGAACCTTCTTTGTTTCAATTACCTCGACTCATGGGAGATATAAGATGGTAATGTCCACTAGCGCCTCCTGCGCTTTCACCTATGATGGTCACATCTTCAGGGTCTCCTCCGAAAAACTCGATATTACTCCTCACCCATTTCAAAATCATATTTTGATCTTTCAAGCCATAATTTCCGGACACAACGTCATCCTCGAAACTCAAAAAGCCTGACAATTAACTCTATTTTACGCCAAATTACCTAATGCACCGAGCCTGTAGTTCCCTGCGACGACAACCATGTCTTTGTCCATTAAATAAGACGGGCTGCGCACAAGTTCGCCGAATCCGCTGAAGAATCCCCCGCCATGGAGGCTGACCAAAACTGGAACTTTTTTCCCAAACTGGATTTTCTCTAATAAGTCAAAAAGGGATCAAAACTTACTCCTGGTGTGTATACTGAGAGATATAGGCAGTCTTCGTTTCCGATGGTGATGTTGGATAAGATGTTGAAGAAAAGTAAATATTGTGGGCAAGGATGTCCAAAATCACGAGCATTTCGGATACCAGTCCATGGTATGGGAGGTAAAGGATCCTAAAAACCAAGGCCATGGTGTAGCTAAGGGGAGTCACAACCTCGCTCACAAGTTGAGGTTGCTATGGTGATGACTGATGAGCTATGGTGGTGAGCTCATAAGCAGTTGCCACTGTGACTACAAGCTCACTAGCAGTTGCCACGGTGACTAAGCAGTTTTTATGGTGACCTAACAACCCTGAATCTCGATAATCCGACCGAACACGCAAGAATCTCGATAATCCGACCGAACACCCCAGAATCTTGATAATCCGACCGAACACCCTTGAATCTCGATAATCCGGCCGATAACCTAAAGAATCTCGATAATCCGACACAACATCCCAAGAATCTCGATGATCCGACCAAACGTCCCAGAATCTCGATAATCCGACCGAACACCCCAGAATCTCGATAATCCGACCGAACACCCCAGAATCTCGATAATCCCACCGAACACCCCAGAATCTCGATAATCCGACCGAACACCCCAGAATCTCGATAATCCGACCGAACAACCCAGAATCTCGATAATCCAACCGAACTACCCAGAATGTCGATAATCCGACCGAACACCCCAGAATCTCGATAATTCGACCGAACCCGCCAGAATCTCGATAATCCGACTGAACACGCCAGACTCTCGATAATCCAACCGAACTACCCAGAATGTCGATAATCCGACCGAACACCCCAGAATCTCGATAATTCGACCGAACCCGCCAGAATCTCGATAATCCGACTGAACACGCCAGACTCTCGATAATCCGACCGAACCCGCCAGGATCTCGATAATCGGACCGAAACCCCCCAGGGTTATGAGCTCCTTGTCACCATAGCAACGAGCTCGCCAACCTCCCCGAACAAGCCAAAGCAAGATTGATACTACGCCATTGGTCTAGTTTGCGTGACCTTCTGGATTTTGCAATCAAAACTAATTGAAATAGGTTCCAATGTACCCGTTTATTAAAAATAATTATTCTGTAATGTATATGCGTGATTCTTGAGATTGACAGGCTAGAAAACATCACGAACTTTGAAACGCAGCTTCCCAATGGGCGGCCGGGCAAAAGGTATGCCGGAAAAAGCGTGCACAAATCGCCCGGTCCTAGTTTCCATCGTGTATCCTCTTAGGTCACCATCCGGTATCGACACTATCCTATTCAAGATTCCTTCCACTCCTCCTAGCACAGCCAAACACAACAACGTACTCAGCATCGCACCGCCAACTTGTATCCGAAACTTTTTTGAATGAGAATTGAGAAAGAGAATAATCATGTCCTCCAGTGTGCTCCCCAGACACATCCCTCCCCTAGAAACTCCCAGAGGGGGCAAGGACGCCTTCTTACATTATGAAAAATAAAATAATGGACTTCAAAATTACCTTTTTTTTTTGTTCACATGCTAATACTAAGTGCTAAAAAACGTCAGCTCACAATGATCCAACTCCTTGATGGATTATCAGACTGTGGTAAACTGATCCAGCTTGGTGAAAAAGAGTTGAAAGTAGGATTTAGGTCAGGATAATTTATCGAGGTTGGTTCTAGAAATGCACATAGATAATCGAGGTTTAAGGAAGGTCAGGATGAAGCATGGTGGTCCATCGAAAAGTGTTATCGATTGACCTAGCATAGCACAGCTGTTCGGCATTCTTCAGTTCCATGGCAAATTCAGGAATACGAAAAAGAAAGTTCCTTTTCCCCACTCTTAAGCCCCCTTTCTCTACCTCGATGGCACCACCGGACCTTTTTTTCGAGCTAAATGGCCTTTTACTACGTTTGACACTGTTGGAGTTTGAAAAGGTGACGCAATTTGATCCATCTAGAGGGAAGAGAACGATTAAAAACCGTTTTGAATGTCAAGTTCAGGCGAGACTTCAGTCTAGTGAAAGTTTTCAAAGAAACCTCATATCGGGTCTCGCTAAGAATAAAATAACGTTGTAAAAATAGATGTCAAAGAGCAAATTCGTTTTTAAAGTTCAATGGACGTCAAGGTGCTTACATTTCTAATTTAAAAATGTCCTAAATGTTAAAAAAAGAGAATCTTTATTCACTTTTATTTTAACCTCGGAACTCACATGTCCACTTTATGATAACAGACCTGCGCAAAACCGATCAAAGTAAGTTTAATTTTTGTTTACGTTACATGGTTACCGTCACGTGGCGTATGAAATTGCCGATAAATGATTTTTTCTCACCTGGTGACCAGATTATGAATGAAAGTGTGGAATTGGCAAAATTGGGTTACTTCGGGTGTATTAAGTGCATGAGATTAGATAAAAGAGATATTCTGAGAATAAAATTTTTTGTGAAGCTTTGCGTGCGGGAATCTTCACTTTATCCTCGATTCTAGGTAGCGGTCGGATTATCGAGATTTTCCTCTTCAGTCGGATTATCCCAATTCTTGTGATATGATTGGGAACACCGTTAATCCAACCGAACTGGGGATCTCGATAATTTGAACGAACTCCAATAATCTCGATAATCCGACCTACCCCATTCCCAAAGAATCTCGATAATCCGACCGAACAACAAAGAATCTCGATAATCCGACCTAACAACCCAGAATCTCGACAATCCGACCGAACATCCCTGAATCTCGACAATCCGACCGAACATCCCAGGATCTCGATAATCCGACCGAACAACAAAGAATCTCGATAATCCGACCGAACATCCCAGAATCTCGACAATTCGACCGAACACCCCAGAATCTCGATAATCCGACCGAACACCCCAGAATCTCGATAATCCGACCGAACACCCCAGAATCTCGATAATCCGACCGAACATCCCAGAATCTCGACAATCCGACCAAACATCCCAGAATCTCGATAATCCGACCGAACAACCCAGACGCTCGATAATCCGACCGAACAACCCAGACGCTCGATAATCCGACCGAACAACCCAGACTCTCGATAATCCGACCGAACAACCCAGACTCTCGATAATCCGACCGAACAACCCAGACTCTCGATAATCCGACCGAACAACCCAGGCTCTCAATAATCCGACCGAACAACCCAGACTCTCGATAATCCGACCGAACAACCCAGACGCTCGATAATCCGACCGAACAACCCAGACGCTCGATAATCCGACCGAACAACCCAGACAATCGATAATCCGACCGAACAACCCAGACTCTCGACAATCCGACCGAACATCCCAGAATCTCGACAATCCGACCGAACATCCCAGAATCTCGACAATTCGACCGAAAAACTAAAGAATCTCGAAATTCCGACCGAACATCCCAGAATCTCGACAATCCGACCGAACATCCCAGAATCTCGACAATCCGACCGAACATCCCAGAATCTCGACAATTCGACCGAACACCCCAGAATCTCGATAATCCGACCGAACATCCCAGAATCTCGATAATCCGACCGAACAACCCAGACTCTCGATAATCCGACTGAACAACCCAGACGCTCGATAATCCGACCGAACAACCCAGACTCGATAATCCGACCGAACAACCCAGACGCTCGATAATCCGACCGAACAACCCAGACGCTCGATAATCCGACCGAACAACCCAGACGCTCGATAATCCGACCGAACAACCCAGGATCTCGATAATCCGACAGAAAAACTAAAGAATCTCTATAATCCGACAGAAAAACTAAAGAATCTCGATAATCCGACAGAAAAACTAAAGAATCTCGATAATCCGACAGAAAAACTAAAGAATCTCGATAATCCGACCAAAAAACTAAAGAATCTCGAAATTCCGGCCGATAACCTAAAGAATCTCGATAATCCGGCCGAAAACCTAAAGAATCTCGATAGTCCGACGAAACACCCCAGGATCTCGATAATCCGACCAAACACCCCGGAATCTCGATAATCCGACCAAACACCCCGGAATCTCGATAATCCGACCAAAAATTCCTGAACCTCGATAATCCGACCGAACTACCCAGAATCTCTATAATCCGACCGAACGCCCCAGAATCTCGATAATCCGAAATCCTAACGAATCTCGATAATCCGACCAAACACTCCTGAATCTCCATAATCCGTCCATACACCCCAGAATCTCGATAATTCGACTAAACACCTCAGAATCTCGATAATCCGACCAAACACCCCAGAATCTCGATAATCCAAACACCCCTGAATACTCTCGATACTTTCTTCTTTCGATACGATACTCTCTTGAGGATCTCGATCGCGGATAGTCTATCCAGCCAACCAGAGACTCTCGATAATCCGACCTATTTACCAATATACCCTCGGTAATCCGATCGATCAGCCAAACAGAAATGATCGATAATCCGGCCGACCAAACTAGAGAATTTGACCGGGCAACCAGAGAATCTCGATAATCCGACCTACCAATACCCCTGACTCAATCTGCTCATTCGGATTATCGAGATTCACTCTCATTGCCTAGTTTTGATAGCATCATCTTTGCCCTCGTTTTCCACAAGTAGGGCCGATTAGTAACGTGTAATGTCATCGATAACCTATTTTATCTTCAAACTTGATATTTCTTGCAGAAACGCGATGAACGCATCAGTTTACGACGAAGGGCAGTTCGACTGGGCGGAATATTCCGTCTTTTCGTTAATGCTCGCCATTTCTTCGCTCATCGGAATCTATTTCGGATGCTTCCGCGAGCAGGATACCGTCTCCGAGTATCTTTTAGGCGGCAAAAACATGGGCACCATACCTGTCGCCGCATCTCTCGTTTCGAGGTTAGTTTATCGACGCCATTTTATACCTCTGTCGTCATATTTATATTTTTCTGAAACCTTGAATTGCGTAATTGATAATTCGTTTCTTGTAATTTGCATAGAATGATTAATCACGTTCTTTCGACCATGAAAGTTTTACGAGTTCAAGGGTTCTCGCATTGAAAAGCGATTATTTCGATGTTTCAGCTACATTTCAGGCGTCACACTTTTAGGAGTCCCTACCGAAATTTACACCTACGGGACCCAATTTTTCTTAGCAAACGTCACAAATGTTTTCGTCGGTCTCGTCACTGCTTTTTTGTTCCTTCCAGTTTTCTACAAGCTCCAACTTGTTTCTCTCTATGAGGTAGGTGCTGCCCCCAGCGTTCAGTATTATGAAGCTTCTTTTTAGTATCTAGAACGCAGATTTAACTACAAAATAAGAGTCATAGCTTCCTTATTGAATACGTTATCTTTGGTCACTTTTATACCTATTGTTATATACGGACCAGCTTTAGCATTCAATCAAGGTAATTTCCTAACCTAAATTCCATAACCTTAATTTTTCTTCAGTTTCAGGAGTTCCTATCCATGCCATAACATCAGTTTTATGTTTAGTCTGCATATTTTATACAACATTGGTAAAAAATTGAATTTTTTAGGTTTCTAAATTTGTTTTTAGGGTGGTTTAAGAGCAGTAGTATGGACTGATACACTTCAGGGCTTTTTGATGTTGTGTTCGACGGTAACTGTGGTCATTTTAGGTCTCGTTTATGTAGGAGGTTTTTCCAAAATGATTGAATCGTCCGAAAAGGGGGAAAGGATCGATTTCTTTGTGTAAGTAAATTCGTGAGTGAACCTTTAAATGGACATAGCATCCGCAATTTTTGATCTTTTTTATCAATATTTATATCGTTGGAAAGCTCTTTAAAATAGCTTTCCAACGGTATAAATATCGATAAAATTGGATAAAAACTGTGGAAGTTATGGGCATTTAAAGGGCAGGAAGTTCTAGACGTTTAAACTCAATATGGCGCGATTTCATGACTCGAAAACCTAAAGAATCTGGACAATCCCACCGAAAACTTGAAGAATCTCTATAATCCGACAAAACACACCCGAGAATCTCGATAATCCGACCCCTCCCAAAGAATCTCGATAATCCGACAAGAATCTCGATAATCCGACCGAACACCCCAGAATTTTGATAATCCGACCAAACTCCTCCAGAATCTCGATAATCCGACCAAACACCCTCAGAATCTCGATAATCCGACCAAACACCCTCAGAATCTCGATAATCCGACCGAACACCCTAGAAATTCAATAATCCGACAGAACACTCCAGAAACTCGATAATCCGACCAAACACTCCAGAATCCCGTTGATCCGACCAAACCCCCCAGAATCTCGTTAATCCGACCAAACACCCCAGAATCTCGTTAATCCGACCAAACACCCCAGAATCTCGACACACCGACCTAACGGTATAGAAATCGATAAAATCTGTCAAAAAATTGTGGATGTTAGGTTCATTTGTAGGGGTTCCCACAAGTGCGATTTCGTTAAAATTTTGTTTTTTAGACTGGATCCAGATCCAACATTACGTTTGAGCTTTTGGTCGGTCACTTTCGGCCTCTTTTTCACGTGGACGGCCCAGCTAGCAGTCAATCCTGGTGTGGTGCAGCGATTTATAGCAGTCCCGACTTACCGGCAAGCGTTCCTTTCCATCATTTTGATGACAATCGGCGTCGTATTGTTCGCCATGCTTTCCATGACTTTAGGTCTCGTTATGTTCACCGCTTACGAATCCTGTGATCCTCTATCAGCAAAAGTAAGTCGAGGTCAACCTCACTTTTCCAACATGGCCGCCTTTTTAGGTTATATCTCGAAGGGATCAAATTTTGCCTCTTTTCGTCGCCAACGTCGCCAAAAAGGTAAGAGGCCTCCCAGGCCTTTTCATCGCCGGATTGGTCAGCGCGGCTTTAAGCACAATGTCGACAAGTTTGAACACGATCGCTGGAACCATTTTCGAAGATTTCATATCACCTTTTGTTTCATCCAAAATACGTGATGGCTATGCAGCTTTAATTATGAAAATTATCGTTGTCGCTACGGGAGTCGTCTGCACCCTTATGGTCGTCGTCATCGAAAATTTGGGCCAAATATTAGAAGTAAACAGCAAAAAAAAAAAATTTTTTTTTGTACAATTTAGTTTTAGATGGCTTCAAGTTTTGGAGGCGTCACTACAGGGACATCGCTCGGCATTTTTACGCTCGGGATACTTTTCCCATGTGCAAATACCGCGGTAAATAATTTAAACTAATTTTTTCTAAATATTTGATTTTTAGGGGGCTATGTCTGGAGGGCTTTTTAGTATTGTGTTGATTTCTTGGATTATGATCGGAAATCAGATAGCCGTCGGACAAGACCTGATCAATTATCCGACTAAGCCGATGCGCACCGATGGATGCGCCATTTTTAACATAACAAACATCACAAAAACGATAACGAAGAGTCAAAATGACGTTTTTTGGCCTTACAGAATTTCAGTTTTTCATTATGGTCTTATCGGCTGCCTGGCTGTTTTGATTGTCGGGATTCCGGTCAGTTTGGCCACTTCGAGGAAAAACCGTCCGAAAACCGATCCCGAGCTTTTCTCACCGTGGGTGCATCGTTGGTTACCAGATTCGAGCGAAATATCGACTTTACCTTTGGAACAAATTAAAAGATACTATGACGCACAGGACTAGTTCGACAATAAATTTTTATACAATTTTTTAAACAAATAAAATTATTTTTTATAAGGTCGTCCATTACTTCCCAAATTGTATTTCAGAACCCCCTTGCTATCGTGGGTGTAGGAGCCCAATGGGAGCCTGATTCAGTGCATGATGGGAGGCAATGGGACCCTGATGCAGCGCACGATGGGAGCCAATGGGACCCTGATGCAGCGCACGATGGGAGCCAATGGGACCCCGATGCAGCGCACGATGGGAGCCAATGGGACCCCGATGCAGCGCACGATGGGAGCCAATGGGACCCCGATGCAGTGCACGATGGGAGCCAATGGGACCCCGATGCAGTGCACGATGGGAGCAAATGGGACCCCGATGCAGTGCACGATGGGACCCCGATGCAGTGCACGATGGGAGCCAATGGGACCCCGATGCAGTGCACGATGGGAGCCAATGGGACCCTGATGCAGTGCACGATGGGAGCCAATGGGACCCTGATTCAGTGCACGATGGGAGCCAATGGGACCCCGATGCAGTGCACGATGGGAGCCAATGGGACCCTGATGCAGTGCACGATGGGAGCCAATGGGACCCTGATGCAGTGCATGATGGGAGCCAATGTTAACCTGATCAGTGCATTATGGGAACTGGACAGTCACCAATTCACATTCTAACCTTCATCCTCTATACCAGTGGAAAATAACAAGAACTACAATAAAATATTTATATTTATAATATACTGTACATATTTTTTTTAATATAAACTCTCTTATATATCTCACATTTAAAAAAACAACTTTCAACCTTGGGCCTCCGAGAAAAACAAAAAAAAAAACCTCTAACCCAAAAAAAAAAAACATCATAAATTTTTTAGAAAAATAACATTTTCTCAAATTTACAAAAAGTAACGATTTTATGAACCATTGACTAAATTTACAGTTTTAAAATTTTGTAAATTTTTAACAAAATTCAACAATAAAAACTAAGGTTAAAAAAAACACTGACACACTGAAAATGCACTTTAGGAACGAATAAAAACTATTTTTGTTGTTTAAAATATAAATTTTTTTTTTCTTTTATTTTTTTACTGGACGGAAATGTTTGATTGTATTGAAGCCCAGTCGTAACATTTTTTTCCTTCACTAAATTATGTACACGGATATTCTCCGGTTAAGTTTGGGTCAACAATCCGATCGGTCTTCTTCGACGAGTTTCTGCGTGTCTTTGCCTGCAAATGAAGAGGTTATGAAAGATAAAGGGAGGTTATAATTGGGGTTACCTGTGTCGGCACTTGGGTCTAAATCTCGGTGGGCTTTCGGCCTACCCTTACTCCCTGGAGTCTTGACGACCATACTTGATGGCGCTAAAACCGCAGTAGGAGGCTCCATTGTCCCCCTTGTTTTTGAATCCTAAGAAAAAAAATGTTAGAAACGTTTTTTTGTTTTGTTTTGTTTGGCTTACATCAAATAGTGTTCCATTATTGTCTGGAACGGCTTCGAGCGTACCCAATGCGTCGTACATCGGATTACTGAAATCTCGATTTTTGGCGCTGATGTCGCTCATGCTGTAGTTTGATTCCATCGTTTCCTGAAATGCATTATGGGTATTAGATAGAATGTTAAGTGGGTATGCAATGAATGAAAAGGATGAGTCCGCATGATGGGAGCCCAATGTAGTATATGATGGGAGCCAGTGGCCAGATGCAGTGCATGATGGGAGCCCGATGCAGTGCACTGTGGGAGCTTTGGGAGCCAATTGGATTCTGATACAGTGCATAATGGGAGCCCAATGTAGTGCATGAAAGGTTCTACATGATTGGAGCCCATTGGAGTGCATGATGGGAGCCTTAGTTAGTGCCTAATGGGAGCCCCATGCAGTGCATGCTGGGAGCCCATTTTGGCACTCAGTGTAATGCATGATACATGTCAGGTTAGAGTTTAAAAGATTATTCTTACATTTGCGATGGATGGTCCGTTGCTGCTAAAAGCAGGTGAACCAAATTCGACGTTGGTCCCTTGTCTGAATGACACGCTTTGCGAATTCGTCAGACTGCCCAAAACAGGACCTTTCCCGCTACAAAACGCAAAATTATTCAAAAGAAAACTAAAAATAAATGGACTTACAATGATCTTTTTCGTAAGAAGTAGAATACAGCGCCACCGGAGGCGAGTACTAATAAAATGACTAATGGGATGATGAGGGCCATAGAGGCTGAACCTCCGGCACGACTCCTCCCGACTAAAATCTCGCACGCGGGGCCGCTGAAGTCCTCCGGACACGAGCATGTGAGCTCGCGACTTCCGGGGCTCTCCTCGCAGAGTCCGCCGTTTTGGCAGTGGCAGACTCTCGGGAGAGGAAGAGGCTCCTCGGATGCGATATCACAGACGATTTCCGCCGCAGAAACTTTAATATTTGTGTTGTCCGGACACGAGCAGCGGTGACCGCCCGGAACGATCAAGCAAAGATGCGAACACGGGTTATGATGACACGGGTTCGACAACGTCATATTATACTTCGCCTTATGATACACCTTCACTCCTGTCGGGTTCACCAAATTTTTCGCCAGAATAACCTGAATTCCACGCCCGAATTTATCCTGTTTCACCAACTCTCCAGTATCTTTTGTTATCCAGTATAAATTGTTTTCAAAAACGTCCAATGATAATGGATGATGGAGGCGATCTCCTTTCAATATGATCTCGCGATTAGAACCATCTTGTCTGATTGTCTCAATATGGTTTAGTTTGGCATCGACCCAATATAATGCATGATTGCTGGCATAGTCGATAGTTAAGCCAGAAGGATGTCGGATTCTATCAATGACTAAGATCTTTCTTCTGGAGCCGTCCAACCAGGATGTCTCGATTTTGGGACTTTCGCCAGCATCGGACCAAAACATTCTTCCAACTTGAGGATCTAATGCTATGGAAGTTGGATAGTCGAGGCTGCTATCAATCAAAGAACGTCTGTATCTTCCATCTAATTTGGCGACTATGACTTTCCCTTTGGGTTTGGTTCCAGAACGATCTGTCTCTGTCCAGTATAAGTTTTCGGCGACCCAATCGACTGCTACGCTTGTCGGTTTTGAGTTTCCTTTCA
Source organism: Orius laevigatus (assembly GCA_018703685.1). Classification (NCBI taxonomy): domain Eukaryota; kingdom Metazoa; phylum Arthropoda; class Insecta; order Hemiptera; family Anthocoridae; genus Orius; species Orius laevigatus. The sequence continues at coordinate 45,512 of JAGWEN010000257.1, forward strand.
TGGATAGGTCTTGAGGGTATCCAACTTTGACTTCTCCGGATAACGCATCCACCATGTAGCTTCTTTTGATTTTTTTGTAGTAGCTATCAACCCAGAAGACCATTTCGTTTTTGGGATCGTAGTCTATGGCTTCTATTCTTTTTTCGCGCCTGATGACATCCACTTCTCGCCTTCGGTGTACTTCATAGGCTTCGATGTCTTCACCATTGGAAAAGATGACTGAGACTTTGGGATCATCTGCTTTGCAGACACCACTGAGGCCATCGACAAGAGTAAAGCCAGGTCTGCATGAGCATGCAAACGTTCCATTCAAGTTGCTACAAAGATGAGAACATTGGTTCGCTCCAGTGGCGCATTCGTCGACATCTAGACATTTCTTCCTATTCGACGGATCGACCACGTAACCACTAAAGCATCCGCAGATGAACGAATTTTTGGTCAAGTTTTTGCAGAAGTGTTCGCATCCTCCCATTTTTCCGTCACCCGGGCATAATTCGCCGTAGTCTGAAAATACAATAAGGAAGGGTTGCTAATGTCTTGAAATATACGTACGGCATCCAACTTCATCGGAGTCATCACCACAGGTGTCTTCATAGTTGCAGACGCTTGTTTCCGGTATACATTTGCCATTGTCGCATAAAAATTCTTGAGGTGTGCACATAGGTCTGCGGGGTGGTGACCTACAAAGGGAATGGTTGTTCTCATCCGAAGCATCTCCGCAGTCATCAACGCCATCGCAAGCAACATCTAATGATACGCATCTTCCATTTTCGCATTGATACCTCCCTCGTCCAGAACATGATGCCATGTTTGCTAAACCAAAAATGAGTATGGAATGAGATAAGCAAAACTTACAGCATATCGTAGAAGATTCGTCAGATCCGTCTCCGCAGTCGTTCATTCCATCGCATTTGTCTTGATGCGATATGCAAATATGGTTGTCGCATTCGAACATGTGTTCGGGGCAATAGCGACCATCTGGGAAGCGTGGCGGACATCCTTTTTCATCGCTCATATCTCTACAGTCGACATCGCCATCGCATCTGAAGTACGACGCTATGCAATGGCCACTGGCGCACTGGAATGTTCCGTTCTTGCATTGGAAGTTCCCGCAGTTCGCTTCGTCGGAAAGATCAGCGCAGTCGTCATCGTGGTCGCATCTATAGTGCTGAGGGATGCATCGGCCGTTGTTGCATTTAAACTCGGATTCTGAACAAGGTCTAAATTTGTCATGGCAGAGTGTTTCGGCTTCATCCGAATTGTCGCCGCAGTCGTTTTCAAAGTCGCAGAGCCATCGTCTACGAAAAAGGTTAAATGATAAAACCAAAAAAAGGACTTACTTTGGTATGCATCTATTGTTCCCGCATTGGAAATCTGTGGCTGTATTGCATTTGGGGCAGTTTTCTGGCAGTTCGTCGCTGTTGTCGCGGCAATCGTCTTTGCCATCGCATAAAAGCCATTTTGGTATGCATCTATAGTTGCTTCGTCCTGGGCATCGTTGCCATCCAGCAGTGCAATTCCTTTGTCGGCAAAGATAAGCAGGTTCGTCTGAATCGTCACCGCAATCGTTGTCGAAATCGCATGTCCAAAGATGTGGAATACAACGTCCGTTACCACATTTGAATTCGACTTCAGGATCACATGCTCTGTTGTCTGAGAACAAAAGATAGATTGGTTGGGGGAGATAATAAATGACTTACGGCATATGGCAGGGTCTTCGTCGGATCCATCTTTGCAGTCTGGGTCGCCATCGCAGACCCAAGCATTGAGTATACATCTTCCATTCGATTTGCATTTGAATTCCAAAGATGGACATGTTAGATCGCAGTTCTTTTCTTCCGAATTGTCCCCACAGTCATTAGTTCCATCGCAGATTGTCGCAGAAGGTGTACAGTGGCCGTTATCACATTGGAATGCGCCTGGGCGGCATGTTCTTTTGGGACATTCGGGTGGCTCGTCTGATCCATCTTTGCAGTCGATTTCTCCATCGCATTTCCAAAACCAAGGTATACATCGGTCGTCATGTCCTCCACATCGGTGCTGCCCATTCGTGCAGTTTGCTTGGCACGTTTTTCCATCATGCCCGAGGACAAATTGGTTAGGACAAGCGCATGTGAATGCTACAGGTGAGTTGACATCATGATAACCATCTGGGGATGCATCAACACCAGGGACGGGCGACAACAAGCAAAGATGCGAACATCCACCATTATCTCCACCGCACGGGTTCGGATACGCTTGCTGCCTCAACGGATGGAAAACATGAATATCATACGGCCTATGCGTCGTATTCCGCAGAACCTTAAGATCCTTGCCTACAAAACAAATAAGCAACAAAACATCACATTAACATTCTTACCATTAAACTTGTTAGCACGCGAAATCCCTTTGATGTTCCAGTCCGTCCAATAGACATAATCTTCGAACAAAGTGAGGGCAAATATATGCGGAACTTTAGACCCGCTGATCACAATGTGACGATGCTTTCCATCAAAGTCCGCCGACGCTATATAATCTAGATGAGCGTCAGCCCAATATATGCGATCAGCAAAGTAATCAATGGTTAGCGCATTGGGCCAAGCTAAGTCATCTTCATGTGTTAAAATCCTTGTCATGTTAGACCCGTCCATGCCCATCTTTCCAATAAACGCTTGCAGATACCAGCTTGTGAAGAACAGATATCCAATACCAGGATGGACAGCGATCGCCCTAGGATCTTGTATCCCAGCCTTCAATGTCTTCCTATTCACCCCATTCAACTCCGCCACATCCAAATGCTTACTATGTCTATCCAACCAGTACAACTTTTTCCCCACCCAATCAACAGCTAATCCTTCCAAACCGTGAGAATCGTGCCGAATAACTGGTTCGCGGATGTTCGATCCGATTTTAGTGTTGAATATAGTCTTGGCAGTCACATCGCAGAAATAGATCATGCTGGAGTTATAGTCATAGTCGAGAGCGACGACATTAGTGAGGTCTTGATGTATCAACGAATACTGCGTAGCATCCAATGACATGTTGCGGACATAATATTTGTTTGTGAAAATCAACCATGGTGTTGTCCTATCTCTTCTTTTGCATGTGTGCTCATCAGAAGCTCTAAAAGAAGATTTAAAAAGGGAAGTTGAGCAAAAAACGGTTACCTGTCGTAGTAGGTTTCATCGCATTTGCAGTAGTAAGAGCCAGGAGTGTTGGAGCAGTACTGTGAACATGCTCCAGGTGTTTCGACGCATTCATCAATGTCTGCGCATGCTTTTCCATCTTCAAGAAGTTTATAGCCAGGATTGCATTCGCAGTAGTAGCTGGTTAATGTGTCGACACATTTGTGTCCGCATTGGTGGACTTCGACTTTGGCGCATTCGTCGACGTTGCAGTGGAGAGGCTCGTCGCTGTCGTCGCTGCAGTCGGAGACTTTGTTGCAAACTCTTTGGTAGTCGATGCATTGTCCATTGGTGCACTGGAACTGCCCAGTGGCGCAGTTTGTCGTATTTTCTTTTTCTGGAAAACGCTAGATTAGAATGTATGAACACATAAAGAAACTTACTGCAGTTGAATTCATCTGAGCCGTCACCGCAGTCGTCTTCGCCGTCGCATCGATAGCTGTTTCTGATGCACTTGAAGTTTTGACAAGCGAATTCTTGTGGGGAACATGTTTTGTAGACGTTGTGGCATTCTTTTCCTTCATCGGTTCCATCTCCGCAGTCGTTGTCGTGATCGCACGTCCATCCTTTATTGATGCATCTTCCGTTGCCGCATGTAAACTGATCGGGTGCGCAGGAAGGCTGCGGAGGGCAGTTTAGCACTGCAGCATTTTCATCAGCTCCGTCCACACAATCTGGATCACCATCGCAGACCCATTTTTTGGGAATGCACTGCGCCCGGCCCCAATCTTTGTTGCTTTTACATGTAAATTCAGTCTCATCGTCGCATTTCCTGTTGTTGCATTGATGCCTGGCATCTTCATCGGAATTATCCAAGCAATCGTTGTCTCCATCGCAGATGTATATGCGCGGTATGCAGTTGCCATTGTCACATGTGAATAGGTCGCCGAAACAAGTTCTTCCTTCGCTTTTGCAGTATTCTGGAGGTTCGTCAGAAGCATCGCCGCAATCGTCGTCGCCGTCGCAGTACCATGTGGCAGGGATGCAACGATGATTGGGACATCTGAAGCTGTTCTGCGGACAGTTGGTTTTGGCGCAATGGAGTGGATCTTCGTCGCTGTTGTCTCCACAGTCGTTGTCGCCATCGCATAACCAATACGGTTCGACGCAAATGTTGGTTTTTTCGCATTTTAAGTGGCCGTTGGGACACGTCGTGTTTCGTGGGCATCTTTCGTGTGTTTCGTCGGATGTTATGTTGTCTTTGCAGTCATTGATGCCATTGCAGACCTGCGCCATTGGTATGCATCTTTTGTTCATACATGTAAATTCGCCTTCTGCACATGGAGGATAGTTACAGTCGATTTCGTCTGAACCATCTTTACAATCATTCTCATGGTCGCATTTCCATGATCTAAATATGCAGCGACCATTGGCACACCGGAATTCATTAGGATTACACGAGTGGAATGCTAAAAAAGAAAAATCAAAAGCTTGCAGAGGTTTTTACCACCATTTAGGCAAAAACCATCCCAAATCGAAACTTGTTTTGACCTCTAGCTCAAAAACTATGGGTTTTAGCGACTTCATTACTAAGTACAAAATGAAAGATTATTAAATTCTGCTTCTAATGAGCTTTCAAACATCAAAATCGGTCCAGCCGTTCAGGAGATATTGATGGTCAAAGTTCCAATTTGGGACGGTTTTTTCAAAATTCGAGTCAAAAACTTACTGCAAAATTTGCTATCTTCGTCCGAATTGTCACCGCAGTCATCATCACCGTCGCAAGCCCACATACGCGATATACATTTTCCGCTAGCGCATAAAAATTTGTTCGGATCGCAAGTAAAGTTTTTGGCGACACACATCCTTCCATCGTTGACTAGTTTCATCCCTTCATCGCATTTACATTCAGGCTATAAAACAAATAAACATAAAGTCGCTAAAGAATACGGAAGTACCTTTCCATTAGGGCCAGGATGGCAACTTTTGGCACAGCCGCCATTACTAATATGGCATGGATTGACAGTACACTTTTGCCTTTCTGTTGAAAACACTTGGATGTCACGTGGCGAGTCTTCCAGCCTTTTGACCAGCTCGACCATATTCGCCCCTGTATGCTTTTCTGCTCTGTAGACACCACGAAGCTGCAGGTCAGTCCAGTATATATAGCTACCATGCACGGTTATAGCAAAAGGATATATCGTCGCAGAAATCAAGACTTCTCGCTTCATCGCCCCTTGCAGATTGACCCTTTCTATCTTCTCTCGGACAGCATCCGTCCAATAAAGCATCTTCTCATCGAAATCCAATGCGAGCCCACTCGGCTGACTCAAGTCGCGATCAATGATAGCACGTTTCAGCGATCCGGCCATCGTTGTCCTAAATATCTTCCCTGATGTGCCAAACCTTCCCCAGTCAGTGTAATACAATGAGCCATTGCATGGATCGACCACAATCGCCCTAGGACGCTCTACTCTAGCAATCATCACCAAATCCGTCCCATCCATATTCATCGCATAGATGCTATTGTTGGAAGAATCCGTCCAGTATATTTTCTTCTGCGTCCAATCATATGCAATGCCTTCGGGGTTTATCCCTCTTGATATTATAGGCACGATTTTGTTCTGCGTTGGGTTATCAGACGGCAAATAAGCTATCTTCGCCCATGGCCGGATTTGTGTAAAGAGCAACTTGTTGTCCGCATAATCAAAGTCGACACCGACAACATTCGTCAAATTTCCCTGCAAAAAATATTGATTAATTCTGACATAAAGAGATGCATGAATACCTTGAATAGTACCTATGGGCAGCATGACAGAAATTTTGATTTAAAAGAAGTCAAAGGTTTACTATGCAAAAGTTGCACTTTATGTTGTTTAGGACCATTGGGTACTTCTAAATCTAACTTTTCGTCTCATTGTAATTCGTCCACCATTTTGAAAAAACGGTCCCAAATCGGAACTTTTTTTCAGTTTTTTAACTCTAGCTCGAAAACTATGGGTTTTAGCGACTTGATCACTTAGTACAAAATGAAAGATTGTTATATTCTGCGTCTAATGAGCTTAAGAACGTCAAAATCGGTCCAGCCGTTTAGGAGATATCGATGGTCTAAGTTGACCATTTACGAGAAAACGTAAAGTCTAGACTTCCTCGGTGGTAAACTTTGAACATCGATATCTCCTGAATGGCTGGACCGATTTTGACGTTTCTAAGCTCATTAGACGCAAAATTTAACAATTTTTCATTTTGTACTAAGTGATCAAGTCGCTAAAACCCATAGTTTTTGAGCTAGAGTTCAAAAACTGAACAAGTTCTGATTTGGGACAATTTTCAAAAAGCGCAACTTTTGCATGGTGACTTTGGTGCTTGGAAAAATATGAAAGTATACATACGACTGGTTTGAATGGTACGCTGGTCGCTTTGGGGTCGAGGTTGATGGACCTGATTTCCGTCCTGGTGGAAAATACGAGGTATTCGTCGACAGATGTGCATTTTGTGGTAGATCCCGGCGCCAGCATTCCCGTAGCACAGGCGCATCTGAATCGCGGCCCAAGTCCAGACGTTTCAAACGGATAAGAAAAGCAAAGCTGCTCGCATCCTCCATTGCCTAATTTCTTACATGGGTTGCGATCATCAATAGGTTGATTCTGCACATCATAAATAGCAATATCGCGAAGTTTCTGCAGACTTGTCCGAACAGCAGTAGGCCTTGTGGTATTCCCAGGGAGCTTCGACGCTTTAAAAACAGTCTGAAGATTCCTATCGACCCAATAAACCGAATCCATGTAGACAGCAATGCCCATCGGATTTGGCAAGTTCCTTCTTATTATTTGCCTATTCCCTCCGCTGTATGAGACCTTCTGGATAGTATCTAGCTTAGCATCGACCCAATAGACGTCATGAGTGAGCATATCAATGGTCAAATCTTTAGGCATGCTGATGCCAGAAGAGACGATCGGTATGGCATCAGTCGCATCCAGTAGTGCCTTGACAATCCTTGGGTATTGTCCATAATCTATCCAGTAAAGATACCGTTTGATTGGATTGACTGCAAGTTCTTTAGGAGCATCGATAAGTCCTTTCATTATTATTTTGCGATTTGATCCGTCTAGCCAGCAAACTTCGATGTAGTTCTCATGAGGAAAGACGTTGGTGAAGTAAAGGTTGCCTGCTATCCAATCAATGGCGAGTCCTCGGATACCATTTGAGCCGATGCCATCACGTATGATGTGCTGCAGCTCAGTTCCATTAGGTCGTACGCGGAATATGCCATTCCATGGGCCACGGTTGAAGTCAACCCAATATATCCATTTGTCGTTGACATGTATGTCGATGTGCAATATGTGATGTCCGGTGCCCGAAATGGGGACAATTGCTTCACTCGAATCTTTTAGACTGTAACCGCGTATGATGTCAAGCTGTGTCACCACAGCGAATGTTTTATAACTTCCGCAGTTGCCCGACTCTTCTTTTTTGTAGCCAATGGAACAAGCGCATATTCTTCCTGAGTTCTCGGATGGAATGCAAAGCTGCTGACATCCTCCGTTGTTCATAAAGCAAGGATGATTCACCACTGAAATGGGAATTAATAAAAAATACAATGTTTCTTTATAAACATACTTGGACGCTTTTTGAAAATCGTGAATGTCTTAAGGTCTGGCTCGTTGTCCATAATGGTCTGCGGATTTTGCCCGGTTTCTACATCAACTCTTTCCAGCTTGTCGTACCTTGGGTCCATTATATAAAGCATTTTGTTATGAACTGCTAGTGCTTTGGGCAACGAAATGGTATTCTTTACGTCACTCATCAACATGCGGACGTTCATCCCTTCCGTATCCATGACGAAAATCTGAAAATGGAATAGAACAAAGAAGAAATGAACTTTTGGCTTACTTGTGCTGGATATTCTGTGCTGTAGTAAAGAAGTTTGGTGTCAAGATCGATTGTTATGGCAACAGGTCGTTCAAGGTTGGTTTGCAGAATCCTCGGATCCGATCCGTCCATGTTGACCCTTCCTATCTTCTGAGGGACACCATATCCACCTTCATCGACCCAAAATAGCTTTCCTTGGCTTGGATCTAGGCACATAGAACGCGGCTTGGCGACAGAAGTATCGTTGCCGTTGTTGGCTAAGATTATGGCACGATGTTTCCATTTGCCGTCAGCTTTGATGACTTCTAGGTTGGATGCTAGACGATTCCCGATGTATAAGTTGCGTCCTAGCCAATCAAAAGCGATGGTATAAGGTGATCCGACTAATCCAGAATCTGCAGATAAGAATTCTGTTTTGTTTCCTCCTCTGTATGGCGTTGTATAGATTGTGCACTGCAAAAAAAGGTTAGTTTTACGTAGATGAATTGGAAATCTTACATTTTCGCTTTCTTCATCTTTGGCTTCGACCCAAAAAATGGTTTCGGTTTTTCTGTCATATTCAACTTGTACGCCAGCATTGATGCCGACGATAGGAACCAAGAAGCCGCTCGTTTTGTCGCCAGGAGTTAGCGAAACGTCGATTACTTGGCCGCCTTTCATGACCAACAATAATGCAGTCTCTTCTTCAACACATTCAGCATTGTTGACTATTTTGTATCCAGGTTGGCATTTACATGTGTAGCCATTTTTGGAAGAAGCGGACAGAAGACATAGCTGGTTGCAAGGAGCACTAGCGCACGGGTTTGGTGAAAGAGGCTGTAGCGAAGGATGGTGAACGTGTATGCTCAATGGTTGTGATATCAAATGAGAAACGACAGTTTGGTTTTTACCGCGGAATTTATGCGCAGACAAAACTCGATTGAGTTGCCTATCCGTCCAGTAAACGACATCTTCGAACAAGGTCATAGAATGCGGATGCAGCAGGTAATGGCTTCCAGCAATGACCTGATATCGCTGGGAACCATCATAGTTGCAGAAATCGATAAAATCAAGTTTGGAATCAGCGAAATATATCCGTTTGTTGGCGACATCCAAGGTGAGACCATTTGGCCAGTATATTTTGGTTGAGATGATAGTGCTGCGGTTATTTCCGTCCATGCCGACTCTTTCGATTCTCGGATTTTCACCCCAGTCGGTCCAGAAAAGCCATCGCGCACCAGGGCTGGGGTCCAGCATCATTCCTCTTGGCTGCGTTATGTTCTCTTTAAGCAAGACGACTCTATTCGATCCATTTTCTTTGCAGACTTCGATGGTATTCAAGCGCGAATCAAGCCAGTAGACGTTGCCACCAATCCAGTCATATGCTAGTCCTTCCACAAGGTCCAAACCAGACCAAACGACATCCTGAGGTTCGCTACCACGGTCCAACCTTGATATCTTCTTCAGCTTCATATCAGACCAAAAGATCGTCCCAGTATGCATATTTGACGCCGTAGCGACCACATTTTCAACAATAATCGGCACCCTTTCCAACCCCTGTTCTTTCAAATCGGCCACCAAAATCGAATGCCTGTTCGATATAATCAAATATGCTGAACTATGGTCTAAAAATGGAAAAAATTAAAAAAAAGAAAGCAATAGAATACAACTTACTTATAGCTTTGCATGATGAATTGTCTCTTTCGAGAAGATATCCGTCTACGCAGGAACAAACGTAACTTCCTTTCGTGTTCGTGCATGTTTGGGAACAAGCACCAGGAGGTTGGCATTCATCTAAATCTTGACAAGTGATGGAATCGTTGCTTAAGACTTCACCTTTGGGACATGTGCACATGGCACCCTGAAAGGACATTGAATGATACAGATCTTTTGATTTATCTTACCAGAGGAGTCTGCACGCATGAGTTGCTGCAAAGCGGTTTTTGGCTGGTACATTGCGCTAAGTCGCATCCTTCTCCTTCATCAGCACCGTTGGGGCAGTCTAATTTGCCATCGCAGACTGATGTAAGGTTGACGCATCTTTCGGACACTCCTGGGCACTGCCATTGTCCAGATGGACATCTAAAAGGCGGGGAACCGCAAGCGTGGCGTGAATCTTCATCCGAATTGTCGCCACAGTCGTCTCTTCCGTCGCAGATATAAGCTTTAAAGACGCACTGAGAATTGTTACATTTGAAGTATCCATTTTGACAAGCGACTTCGCCGCAAGTAGGCGGCTCATCGGATTCATCGTCGCAGTCAGCAGTTCCATCACAATGCCACGCTATCGGTATACAAATGCCTGACTTGGCACATCTAAATTGCTTCTCGGTATCACACTGATTTGGTGCCAATGTCGCTAAAATAGATGATAAATGATGGCAAGCAAACGAATACAAACTTACGACAACCGAGTTCATCGCTGCCATCTTTACAATCGAGGATTCCATCACATTTGTAGGTTTCTTGCACACACTGGGTTAAGTCTGTACACTTGAATTGGGTAGCAGAGCATGTTATAGGCGGACAGCCCATTTCGTCTTGATTGTCGAAGCAGTCGTCGTCGCCGTCGCAGACCCAAGATTGAGGTATACAATGGCCAGAGCGTGGACATGTGAACTATTTAAGAAATTAAAAAGAAATAAGATGGGCAAACATACTTGGAAATAAGCGCATGTTTTTTCAGCGCAGAAGTCTCCTTCATCGGAACTGTCGCCGCAGTCGTTTTCAGAATCGCATTTCCATGTGGCAGGGATGCAGCGGCCATTTTCGCACTGGAATTGGCTCGAAGAACAAGTAACGTTGACGCATCCGGTTTCATCGCTGTAATCTCCGCAGTCGTTTTCTGCATCGCAATGGAATGATTGAGATATGCAGCGGCCAGAAGCGCATTGAAATTCAGTCGGCGCACATGTCGGTTTTGTGCAATTTTGTTCTTCATCGGAATTATCAAGGCAATCATCGTCTCCATCACACAGCCAAGCTTTCGGCACACATCTTTGATTGTTGCACGTGAAATCCCATCGGTTTGGGCACGCTGTTGCAATCGGCTCGGCATTCGGATCCGTCATACATGTACGCCCGTCTTCTGATAACTTTTCACCGTACGGGCAGCCACATTGGACTTTTAGGTTCATCGGAGATTTAGTCGACATTGGTATAGCGTAGCACATTTTTTGACAGTTGCCATTGTTCATCGAGCAAGGATGCACAGGTAGGACAGCCTGTTCTGATTTCCCGTAGACTTTTACACCATAAAGGCGGTTAGTTTGGCCTTCGCGGACTATCGTTTCTTCATCACCTCCTGTATATTTGTTCAGCTTTATGATAGCATCTAGTCTCCAGTCTGTAATGTACATCCATTCTTTGTGTATAACTATTGAAAATGGATGTCTGATCAGTCTTGAATTGACAGTGACGACGTCTGTCCCGTCCAAATCTGAATGCTGCACGTGGTCTAAAAGGGCATCGCACCAATACAAACGATCGCGTGCGAAATCAACAGAGAGACCATTGGGCCATCCTAATGTCACGTTTCTAAACACGATTAGGTTTGTACCATCAGTGTATGCTCTGCTTATGTTCGCAGGTCTGTCCCATTCGGAGAAAAATATAAAACCTTTGTTGGGATGAACGACTATAGCTCTGGGACGTTTCAAATTGACTAGAAGGGTTCTCCTGTATGTGACATTACGTGTGCTTAGTACGTTGAGCGTCCCTTTACGACTATCGATATAATACAAGTTTTTTGCAGCCCAATCAACAGCGAGGCCTTCCACGCCTTCGTTTTGGGATGCTAATACTATTTCGCGGCCTGTCCCGTTTTTGTGGATGCGATAAATGACATCTTGGAGGACGTCTGAGTAGTAAATGTGGTCGTCGCGGGCGTCAAAGTCGAGGCCGACGAAACGAGCGCGGCGTGACGCATACGGGAGGATGGCGTCGCTGAAGTTTTCTAATACTGGGTCTAATACTCTGCCTTTGATGAATCTCTGTTGGGAATAGAGGAGAAACTCTTCCACGGCTGAAAAGAAAAGTTAGAAAAGGAAAGATGGATAAATAAAGAGTTACGGTTGCAGTTGTGTAAGTTGGAAGCAAGTCTCCATCCAACGCTGCATGCGCATCTGTATCCTATGCTGCCCAAGCCATGAGTTCCTGCTGTAACGACGCACATGTGTTCGCATCCTCCATTGTTCCCTTCGCACGGATTATGGCTTCCTTCTGGCTGCACAAGCGAATGGACGACCTTAACAGCTTTCGGCTCTCTGACATCGCTATTCTTGTATATGACTTGGATAGAATTGGCCCCTTCGTATTTATCGACGGCCATAACTCCTTGTTTGGTGCCATCAGACCAAAAAATTTTGTTTTCAAAAACAGCAAGACGAGACGGACTCGGTACTGATGTACCACGCAACACTAGGAATCTGTGGTTTCCATCATAGTCGACGGTTTCAATATAATCTAAGAGGGAATCACACCAGAAAACTCTTCTCGCCAAAATATCGACGGCGACACCACTCGCTTTGTAGGCGGCTTCAGAAACGATCGCTTTCGCATTCGTGCCGTCCATGTTTGCTCTGACAACTTGATTGCTGTCTGCAATAAACATAAAACTGAAACAAAAAAATTAGCTAGGAAACCAAAAAGAAGGACAACCATACCCAACTCTAGAGTCTAAAGCGATATCAGTAGGTGCTGTTATGTTGGAAGAAAGAACGATAGCGTTGTACCTCCCGTCCCATTCGATGACATCGATTTTTTGCCCTACGCCGTCCACAACGTACAACTTATTTCCCACCCAATCAACAGCAAGTGCGACAGGTGACCATGTCCCTGGTATCGAAATTTCCGGAACTGCAGATTGCATATAAGGCTGCGGCTTATCAGACAACGGCTGGTAGTATATCTTCTTAGTCTTCGTGTCCGACCAATAAAGCCTGTTTTGGACAAAATTGAAATCGAGACCGCTAGCAGCTGTCGCATTTGCTATCAACTTCTGCCTCCCGCCATTCCCATCCATCTTCCATATCGATTTATCATGAGCGAAAAATATCTAAAATAAAATTAATTTTGGATTCAATAGGAATTCGGGTTACTTTTAAGGTTCCATTGTTGCTGGCGACACATTTAGATTTGTCGACGAGATCATAACCAGGAAAACATGAGCATTGATAAGATCCTTCGGTATTGACACATTTTTGGGAGCAGAATCCCCATTCTTCGCATTCGTTACGGTCTATGCAGGTACGAGAGTCATTGGCGACGCGTTTCCCTTCTGGGCAATAGCATGCACCTCCGTTTAAAGAAGCTTGGCACTTATATTCACAGCCTAAAGTGGGACAGTTGCTTGTCGCTGTAAAAGAAGATTATTTTGATGTTTTTTGTGTTCTAAAGGGCATACAGCAAGCGGTTTCTTCATCGGCGAGGTCTTCACAATCTTTCTTTCCGTCGCAAAGCTGCATACGGGAGATGCATTTTGGTTTACCGCCTGGTGCACCTTTGGGGCAGAGGAATTTATGCTCCGGGCACGCTATGGCTGTACAGTTTGCTTCATCGCTGCCATCCATGCAGTCTCTGTAGCCGTCGCAATGATACGAAAGCGGAATACATAAAGCATTCGTGCATCTAAACTGTCCTACATGACATGCAGCGAAGTTGCAGTTTTCTTCATCGCTGTTGTCCCCGCAGTCGTTTCTGTGGTTGCATTTTGATGACATTTCGATGCAACGTTGACCATTTTGGCACCTGAACTGGTCCAACGTGCACGAGACGAAGGGAAGCGAATAGCATCCTTCTTCATCTTTGCCGTTTCGACAGTCCAAATATCCGTCGCAGCGTTTGTCCTTTGATATGCAAGGACCTGGCCTGTCGCACATAAAATCGTCATCGTGGCACTTACGGTTGTCTAAACAAATGAAAATTTCTCTTAGAACATCCGGACTCAGCATTATGTCAAAATATCTAAAGAGTCACCTGTGATCAATACTTTGGAAGTGTTCCTAGTTTTGTACGAAGTTTCATGGTAGGCGAAACTAAGAACGCTTCTATTAAAACTTTTCCGATGAATTAAGGAGCTATCGAAATGTTTTAAAGTTGTCCACTAAGGGATATACCTACAACTTTCGTTATCAAACTGGAAAAACGGGATCTTGAAAAGTTTCAAGGGAAAAAAGCCGTTCTAAACCGCTCGACATGCGGCAAACATGAATTATTCTGAAAACTACCTTCCCGAAACGATAACCTTTATCAGTCATGAGTCTTCAACTTTCTGAACTTTCAATTTTTTGTAAAAAGTGGACTGTAATTTTTGCTTGAGTTCAAGGTTGGCTTGAGGAGCCGTGAAGACGCTTTAGATAATTGGAGGAAGTGATCCCGGTGTGTTTTATTCAAATTTACGGGGTTTTATACATTTTCCGCCGGTTTCTCAGGGCTGAAAAGGCCTCGTTCCTACTTGTTTGGACGAAATGCACTATGGGTACTATCGCAATGCATGATGGGGTACAGACGCAAAGCATGATGGATACTACATTATGGCAATGGTACTATTGCGATTCATGATAGGTAATATCGGAATGGGATTCTTCGCGATGCATGATGGGTATATCCTGACCAAATGCATGATGGCAATGTATCACGATTTAAGGTTACCTACTATCGCCATGAACAATGGGAGGTGCTATCGCGATGTATGATGGGTGCTATCGAAATGGAGTAATGTCGCTATGCAGGATGGGTACTAACGAAATGCATGATGGGCTTCATGGCAATTTATCACGATTCACGGGTACCTACAATCGCAATGCATCATGGGCCCTATCATCATGAACTATTGGAGGGACTATCGCTATCAGAGGGACTAGTACGTCTCTATTCATTCTACTAGTAAGGTTTTAGTTCTTGGCAAAGTTCTCCTGGAAATTCTGTTTAAAAAAGAAAGCCCACATAAAACTTGACATGTCAAAAGCAGAAGAGGGTGAATTTTTTTTTCGGTGGAAGAGTGAAGAGGTATAATATATTCACGTACGATAAAGCTATTATAAAAAAAAATTATACAAATGAGAAAGGATGGAAACCACAACTTTCTCGCGTGTCGATTTTCACCCTGTGAAATTTTTAGGTATTTTGTTTCACACTTACTTTTACAGTCGGCCTCATCGGTGCCATCTACGCAGTCCACAGTCATATCGCACCTATAATGGGGCGGTATGCAGTACGTTTTGTTCCAGACGTATTGGCCACATGTCTGCTGGCCTGGCTCGCAATCGGGAGGCGCTGAAAATGAAATTGCGATAAATCTTTTTCATGGAAACGAGGAACATGTGAAGAGGAGTGGGATAATCCGAACGGTCGGTGGCTCTATTCATGCAAGGATTATCCTATGCGGCAAAATGTTTGATGGAGGCTATTTGAAAAAGGCTCGTCTTTTCAATGGAAGGTTTGCGGTTCAGAAAAAGAAGATAATTTATTTTTTCAACTTACGACATGATTGAAATTCGTCTTCCCCCTTCTCGCAATCCTTTTGGTAATTGCAGACCGCGCTCGATGGTATACATTTACCTTCTGGGCACCTAAATTGGCCAACACCACATGAATGCGTCCGGCCTGAAAAAGAAAGAAAAACATTAAACTACATCAAACTGGTTCCCAATATTGTACATCAGGACGCCCACCATGCAACCTCAAGTTTTAAGTCTTTTTCGCTCGTTGAACCCGATTTAAATGGTATATCTTTGAATAAATTAATCAGTCTGTGGGAAGGGGGTGTGGGAGCCGGCTTTTTGACCCGTTAAACAACTGGTAATGGACTATAAAGCTTTTAGGTTAAACTGTTTAATCCGGAAGCTTGATTACGGTGCCCTTCTGGATTTAAAACATGTATCCCCACCCCCCGCAGCCGCTCTTTTCTTCTGCCCTTTTTGTCCACATACGAGGACATTCTCGAACGTGGGATTAACTCGCTATTTTATGCACATAGACATGAACTTAAGGACTTAATTATAAGTTATAACCATTAACAATAGCTTCTACTTGAGGCCATAGGCCTTCTATTTAGCAAAAAATGCAAACTGGGGACGTCTACGAAATAGTTCATGTTCAACGCAAAGGAAAAAATGGTGCTGTGCTCTTGCCTAGCGTCCTTAAAGTAGCCATGTTGCCATGGCAATGAGCTTACAAGGCGCACACAAACGAAAAATGGTGCTGTGCTCTAGCCTAGCGTCCTATAAGTATCCATGTTGCCATGGCAATGAGCTTACAAGGCATACACAAAGGAAAATTGGTTTTGTGCTCTAGCCTAGCGTCCTGAAAGTAGCAATGTTGCCATAGCAATATGCTCATATCATGGCGTCCTATGAACCACGATGTTGCTATAGCAACGAGCTCACAAGGCGCAAACTAAGAGAGGACTCTGGTGCTGCAGCGTAGCGTCCTATAAATTGCGATGTCGCCATGAATTAGCTCACAGGGTGCACACTAATTTGGAACTGGCATCAAAGACCAATTTCAGGTAAAAACATCAAGGTTTTTCAACACTATTGTCTCTATTCTACAATTTTGCGAGGGATGGAAATTTTTTTATCCGACGAGAGGAATTAATCATTGGTTGTTTGTAAAGGATTGACGTGAGTCGGGGCTTTTCACAGGAAGAAAAAAAAAAAGGGGCAGGCGGGTAGGGGTGGGGGTAGGGTGGTTTTGTGGAGTGACACCTACCCGCGGGGTGGGCGCATCGTTTTCCCATCGGTTTTCCATTAGCATTCACCGTCCGGAATCTAGCACTCGATATGCTCCCGGTCACTGATGAAATGCCTTTCTAAGGGCGAACGTACCGGGGGAAAAAATGTTTCCCCTTTTTTGTGCAACCGCATTGAATGTCATGCAAAATGTGTTTCCATCGCCTTTTTTTTCTGTGGAGCTCTTAACAAAAAATTCGATCCCGCAAAATTTAATCAAGTCTTTCAAACTTTATTTACGGAAGTGTATTGAACAATGAATATTTCATGGCAGCCGATAATCAAGGGGGAAAGGACTTTTTCCCATCTTGTAGCATCAACCCTTTTTTTAGAATTTGACATTAAATTCTGAAGAATTCGTTGCTAAGTTTAATATTTTGAGAACTAAGGGCCTAAGCCAATGGGAAGGAAGGAACTTCTTAGCCAATGGGAGGCAGGAACTTCTTAGCCAATGGAAGGCCAGGAACTTCTTAGCCAATGGGAGGCCAGGAACTTCTTAGCCTATAGGAGGCCAGAAAATTCTTAGCCAATGGAAGGCCAGGAACTTCTTAACCAATGGAAGGCCAGGAACGTCTTAGCCAAAGGAAGGCCAGGAACTTCTTAGCCAATGGGAGGCAGGAACTTCTTAGCCAATGGAAGGCCAGGAACTTCTTAGCCAATGGGAGGCCAGGAACTTCTTAGCCTATAGGAGGCCAGAAAATTCTTAGCCAATGGAAGGCCAGGAACTTCTTAACCAATGGAAGGCCAGGAACGTCTTAGCCAATAGAAGGCCAGGAACGTCTTAGCCAAAGGAAGGCCAGGAACTTCTTAGCCAATGGGAGGCAGGAACTTCTTAGCCAATGGAAGGCCAGGAACTTCTTAGCCAATGGGAGGCCAGGAACTTCTTAGCCTATAGGAGGCCAGAAAATTCTTAGCCAATGGAAGGCCAGGAACTTCTTAACCAATGGAAGGCCAGGAACGTCTTAGCCAATAGAAGGCCAGGAACGTCTTAGCCAAAGGAAGGCCAGGAACTTCTTAGCCAATGGGAGGCCAGGAACTTCTTAGCCTATAGGAGGCCAGAAAATTCTTAGCCAATGGAAGGCAAGGAACTTCTTAACCAATGGAAGGCCAGGAACTTCTTAGCCAATGGGAGGCCAGGAACTTCTTAGCCTATAGGAGGCCAGAAAATTCTTAGCCAATGGAAGGCCAGGAACTTCTTAACCAATGGAAGGCCAGGAACGTCTTAGCCAAAGGAAGGCCAGGAACTTCTTAGCCAATGAGGCCAGGAACATCTTAGCCAATGGAAGGCCAGAAAATTCTTAGCCAGAGGCCAGGAACATCTTAGCCAATGGAAGGCCAAGAACTTCTTTGCGAATGGGAGGCCAGAAACTTCTAGGCCAATGGGAGGCCAGAATAGTTATATATACAAGGAAAACCGCTTTTTTCCTCCCCATATTTTATTATCGTAATGAAGTCATGACCATAAAACACTTCCAAACGTCTCTTTTATGAAAATAACATTTTTTTATGCGTTTTAATTAATTTCCTGTTTATTTTTACTACATTTTTATGCAATATAATCTTTTAGAGTGGAGCAGGAAAATCCTGGGGCTCAATAATTAATTAAGTTTTATTAAAAAAGAGTAATACGAGTGGATATGAAAGAGTAGAAGCAACGAAATGGAAAAAAAAGATTTAATTGATCGGCTCTGGTTCGGAAATGAAGATAAATGTGACGTTCTATCCGTCATTTCCGCCCTCACAGGGTTAACGAGGGACAAGAAAGGTACAACCTGAGGACTAAAAGAAAATTTCTCTCGTTTTCTTTCTTTTTTTTTTTTCTTTTCCGAAACAACAGTCAAGTAATCATTATTTACGGTACGAGAGATATAAATAGGATATTTTGCCTTAAACGATCATTAATGGGGAAAATATCGCAATAGTAACAGGAACTCCTCAGCAAATGGGAGGCCAGAAACTTCTAAGCCAATGGGAAGCCAGGAACTTCTTCACCAATGGGAGGTCAACTCCTCGGCCCAGTGCCTCCCATGACGTCACTCCTCGTGCTATGACGTATAAAGGAGAGTCGTAGAAATTCGCTAAAACCAAAGATTGATCGTTTTTATGTTTTGAGGCTTACGAATTTACTCTTTTACCTTCAAACCCATACAAAACGTGACTTGTGCCAGATTTGAATATTGGGTTTTTCTCGCAAAGAGGCAGTTTCTCATTTAACCCCTTTGATCGAATAGAAGGCGTTCGAAATAAAATCGGATCGCAAACTTTCTTTGAAGTCGTCTGTAGGGAGGTGGGTGGGGAGGGGGGAGGGGGGATTTGCGGTTGTCAACGGCAGGGATTTCGACGTTAAAGTCAACCTTTCCAGTCCAAATACGTCTTCGGGAATCGACGTGTCTTTGTCAGGCGTCTTTAAGGATTTTCGTCGCCTTCCATTCTTATTTCCCGAACCCTTTCAAAATACTTGAATTTGCATTCATATATAAAGCCCACTTTAGGTGTTGATACTCAAAAAAACGCTTTTTATAAGAATTTAGCAATTTATTTGGAGTAAGCAAACTGTCCATAGATCTGCATCTTTAAGTCATTTTTGAAGGCAAAGGAGTGATTTTATCAGTTTTTTGCATTAAGTACAATTTTTAGGTCTTGAAAAGAGCTTTCAAACGGTATAAATATCAACAAAGTCGGTCAAAAATTGTAGAAGTTACAGGTGTTTAAATGCTCAAAGGTCATAAAACTCAATTTCGTTAACTTATTTAAGTCAATTTTTGAAGGCTAAGGAGTGATTTCAGCAATTTTTTGCATTAATTTGTTTTCGTAGGGCATGAAAATAGCTTTCCAGCGGTATAAAGATCAACAAAATCGGTCAAAAATTGTAGAAGTTACAGGCGTTTAAATGCTGAAATGCCATAAAACTTAATTTCGTTAACTTCTTTAAGTCCATTTTTGAAGGCTAAGGAGTGATTTGAGCAATTTTTTGCATTAATTAATTTTTGTAGGGCTTGAAAAGAGCTTTCCAACGGTATAATTATCAACAAAATTGGTCAAAAATTGAAGAAGTTATGGCCAAAATAAAATTGAAACGTCAATTCCTTCGATTAATGCAATTTCCTTTAAACTACGCTTTTTATAAGAATTTAGCAATTTATTTGGAGTAAGCAAATTCACTGTTCATAGACGACCCGCATCCTTAAGTCCATTTTTGAAGGCAAAGGAGTGATTTTATCAGTTTTTTGCATTAAGTAAAATTTGTAGGGCTTTAAAAGAGCTTTTCAACGGTATAAAGATCAACAAAATCGCTCAAAAATTGTAGAAGTTACAGGCGTTTAAATGCTAAGGTCATAAAACTTAATTTCGTTAGCTTCTTTACGTCCATTTTTGAAGGCTAAGGAGTGATTGGAGCAATTTTTTGCATTAATTAATTTTTTTAGGGCTTAAAAAGAGCTTTCCAACGGTATAAATATGAACAAAATTGGTCAAAAATTGTAGAAGTTATGGCCACAATTAAATTCAAACGTCAATTCCTTCGATTAATGCAATTTCCTTTAAACTAGAAGATACTTCAGATCATCGGAAAACGGTTTTTTAATTTAAATGTTAATTCCGAAAAGCAAAACGGAATTTAATCTCGAGCGAAATACTATCTTTGTTTATAGGGGGAGGAATCGTTTCCCTGCTCGCGACTATTGTCTCCTTTCCCGTAGGTTTTAATTAAAACTGAATTAGGAGGAAGAGAAGTCTCGTTTTATTCTAATCCATCGACGTTTCAAGCTCAACTTCTACAAGTTTAGATTAAAAAGAGCTCCTTTGTTTATCTACACACCTAGAATTTAAATTTTCCACGCCAGAAACTAAACGGAAAGGGACTTTGGCAGATTCCCATTTAAATATGCAACCTAATAGCTCTTTTTTTGGGGTCCTCCTTATTCAAAGATTCTGTGGGAAAGCAATTCATGTGACAATAGACGTATTGTTCGCAATCACGACTTAAGTGTACCACGCACGTTTTCATACCCACGCGTACAGGTGAGAATAGGATGGAGAAGAAAAAAAAAATTAATTTTTTATTTTCAAAATTAAATATAAAAGATAAGCAAACGTGAGTAGAAGGTGAAAGGGAAAAATTACACGCGTTACCCAATTGGTTCGTGAACCTTTTTTTCCCATTTCGGCCCCTCTTTTTTTGTTCCTTTTTTAAGAAGAATGCATGTAATGAGAGTTTGATAATTCCTTATACAGTTATAAAATTGGCCCAAGAAATAAGGAAGTTTAATGACCCTTTATAAGGCCATAACTTATACAATTTTTGACCGATGTTGTTGATGTTTATACCGTTGGAAAGCTCTTTTTAAGCCCTACAAGAATTAATTAATGCAAAAAATTGCTCAAATCACTCCTTAGCATTCAAAAATGGACTTAAAGAAGTTAACGAAATTAAGTTTTATGACCTTTGTGCATTTAAACGCCTGTAACTTCTACAATATTTGATCGATTTTGTTGCTATTTAGACCGTTGGAAAGCTCTTTTCAAGCCCTACAAAAATTAATTAATGCAAAAAATTGCTCAAATCACTCCTTAGCATTCAAAAATGGACTTAAAGAAGTTAACGAAATTAAGTTTTATGACCTTTGTGCATTTAAACGCCTGTAACTTCTACAATATTTGATCGATTTTGTTGCTATTTAGACCGATGGGAAGCTCTTTTCAAGCCCTACAAACATAATTTAATGCTAAAAACTGCTCAAATCACTCTTTATACAGTTGTAAAATTGGCCCAAGAAATGAGGAAGTTTAATGACCCTAATACAGAAGTTTATAAGGCCATAACTTCTACAATTTTTGACAGATTTTGTTGATATTTATACCGTTGGAAAGCTCTTTTTAAGCCCTACAAAAACTACTTAATGCAAATAATTGCTCAAATCCCTCCTTAGTCTTCAAAAATGCACTTAAAGAAGTCAACGAAATTAAGTTTTATGACCTTTGAGCATTTAAACGCCTGTAACTTCTACAATTTTTGACCGATTTTGTTGATATTTATACCGTTGGAAAGCTCTTTTCAAGCCCTATAAAAATTACTTAGTGCAAAAAACTGCTCAAATCACTCCTTAGCCTTCTAAACTTGAATTTAATGGAGGATATAGGATAGGTGCATGGGATCATAGCCAGAGGAGTGACGTCATGGGTTTTATGAATTGACTTTTTATTAGGTTACTTTTATTAGGTGACTTTTATGAAGTTTTTGAAAATGGCGGAAGAACCACATAAAGGAAGGAGACAAAAACTAGGTTTTACAACTAACGGTCCTAAACAAGATAAAATCATCCAAATAGTGCTGTTTGCTCCAAAAAAGGAAATATTGCCAGTCCTTTTGGTTAATTTAGCGCCTTTTTATAAGGTTGTGGGTATGTTTACATTTTTTGTTGTACAAAAAGTGGCGGCAGACAAACAAAAAAAAGCCGAAGGATGAGATTAATGGAAAAGAAGTACGTGACCGTTTTATTCCCCTTTTTTACGTTCTTATATTCATGGTGGTGCTTACAGAATCGAGATTTGAATGAATTCGGCCATTTATCATCACAAGAAATCCTTAGAACAAGACGAAAGAAAAGATTTCGACTTTTTTTCAAACTATGACGTAGTAGCTGATCTATAAAGTAACTGATCTAAGGATTCGTACATTTTGACAATTTCCGGGACGATTCCGAGCACGTTTTTGCTACAATTACACGTCTTTGATTATTCCCAGAGAGACAAAAGGCCCGCGGGTCTGGTTAAACCTAATTTTCCGAAATGAGACGCGTATATTTTCCTCACTGATAAGAACAAAAGAGGGTGGGGGGGCTTGATGTAGATGCGGGGGTTCCTTTGAAGTAGATGATGTGAAAATCGTGTTCTCAGGAGTTAACTTTTCATAAATTTGCTGTTATTTAGAAAACGTTTTTTATTCGCCCACGTCGAGTTTTGTGAAAAGAACGTATTTTACCTGAAGATTGATGCTCCTGAGAAATTCGATAATGTCGACATCGGAGCTGATAAGAAGACTCGCTGGAAATAACTTCTTTTTGATTAGATAAGAAGTTAAAATACTTTTTTTCTTGTGTAGCTTACGGCCTAAAGGCTTTTTTTATGAAGAGAATTTCCATCTTTCGCAAAATGGAATAATTTAAAAGAAGTAAAAACTAATTTTTTAACATAAATTTTGCAAAAAAAGTTTCAGATTCACGTTTATGCTACGTTGTACGGGTACCTCCACTCGTTATACGAGAATGGTAGATCGTCCCGTTTTACGACGGTTACAAACGTGTTTAGGTTACAAAGGTGGAAGGTTTTCCCGCTTTTTTAAAGTAAACATTACGTTCATTAAACCTCCCTAAGTCTTCCATACCATTTGAAAACGGTCAAAGTCCAACTAAAAGCGTATTTTTAACAAATTTCGACCAAAGAAATGCACTAATACCACTCTCTTTGAAGTATCATTATCTTTGAAAAATAATGTAGTAAAAGGAATGGGGAAACGTAATGAAAATAAATAGGTAAAACCAAAAAGGGCCCCCTCATTATTTAATAAAAATAAAGAATTAACGAATTGGAACGAAGTAGGGGGTTGTTTTGAGCCCTTTACGCCAAAAAGAGCCGCTTTAAAAATTCAACTCCTTTTCACGAGCTGGCCATTCGGAACAAATGGAAGTTTAATTTAACCAAGGAACAACTCGAACTAGAATTAAACGAGAAAACTCCTTTTTTTCTCGAACTTTTGTTAATTTTATTACTCTTAAAGCGGTGGTTAACGATTATTTTTCGGTATTTAAATTATAAAAGTCGTTAAAAAGCATTCCTGGTCAGATTGAAACGTCGCTAAACCATTTAAAACCACCCCATTCCGTTTAAAGCCATCAGCCCAACCATAACCATTACTCAGTTGACAACAGTTAGTTATTAATCACGTCGAAATTTCAACCCACGGGAGAATCCCGGTTAGGTGGGGGGGGGGTACGGGGACAAATTGTCACACGACTGCGGTCCCGCCAACACTCAACACTTTAACGGATTAATTATTCAGATAAACAGATATTAGAGAGGGAAATTTTCGGATTGGCAACCCTGTTTGTGACGCATTAAATGTAGTTTTCATTGTCAAACCTAGAAGGAAGTTTAAAAAAATTACTTTCCAGCATCAATTTCATGATTAAAAGAGAGAAATTGAAAATTATACGTTGGTAACCCTGATAGTGACGCATCAAGCTAAAGAAGGGTCAAAGAATTTTTGGAGGCAACCCTGTTTGTGACGCATTAAATGTATTTTTCATGGTCAAACCTAGTAGGTTTCAGCGTCAATTTCATGATTACAATAGAAAAATTAAAAATTATACGTTGGTAACCCTAATAGTGACGCAATTAACCTAAAGAAGAGAGGGGAAATTTTTGGATTGGCAACCCTGTTTGTGACGCATTAAATATAGTTTTCATTGTCAAACCTAGTAGGAAGTTTAAAAAAATTACTTTCCAGCGCCAATTTCATGATTACAATAGAAAAATTAAAGATTATACGTTGGTAACCCTAATAGTGACGCAATTAACCTAAAGAAGAGTGGAGAAATTTTCGGAATGGCAACCCTGTTTGTGACGCATTAAATGTAGTTTTCATTGTCAAACCTAGTAGGAAAGTTAAAAAAATGACTTTCCAGCATCGATTTCATGATTAAAAGAGAGAATTTATCAATTCTACGTTGGCAACCCTGCTTGTGACGCAATTAAACTAATTTAATAAAGTTTCAACTCTAGGAAATTTAAAAAAAAAAATTCCCTCCATCGATTTAATGTCAGGATTTTCCCGATCGTATTTTACTCATTTCACGCACGTATTGCTCGAAACGGCGCGGTTCTCTCCGCCGTATTTTTGGGACAAAATGCCACTTTGTTTTTATTGTTATTTTCTCTTTTTGTATTTATTTTATCGCAATACGTTACTTTTGTCGGCCAAAGCGTAAATTTTGTGTATTTCCACCCTTTAAATGGTTGTTATAACATTGATGTAGAGTTGAACCAAGAAGAGTTGACCGGTGGTAAAGTGCATTATCAGAAGCCAATCATCTACCCCATCTTATCATTATTTCGCCCATATTTTATGATTTTGAAGTGTCTTTTTTCATCGGGCCTGCGATAGTAACTGGTTTATAATGATAATGGCTTTAAATCGGGTCATAATCGTGAGGGAGTCCGGATTTTGAACCACTTCAACAATTTTCTCTAGCTTCTACTCTTTTATAGGTGTATATTCAATAATTAAGGCTATTACCCAATTAGGGGTTTCCCTTGCATGCTTAATTATGGGAAATCAACGTCATCATGCGAGAGGGCTAGAAAAATGCTCGTCTGGAGTAATCCATGACGCAACTCTTTACCATCCTTCCTATGACGTCACTGAATCCACCCTGTATACTAGCCATACCTTTCACGTCACCCATCCTTCCTCGTTGCTATGATGTATAAAAGAGCTTTTGAACAGCAAAATCGTTAGGTCACAATCGATTTCATTACTTCGATTTGGAAAAAAACGTCAGGGCGAAATTTAATAACCACCCAACCGGAAATTTGATCAATAAAATCAATTTTGGGAACCCATTTTACTCCCCCCCCCCTTTACAATTTCGTCTTTGAAGTCTTTTGAATGTCGGACGCGCGAGGTGATCATTGAGTGAAGGAGTAACGGTCTGCTGGGCTCTACACTCCTTCCTTTTAGACCCAATTTACCATTTCCTTCGTTAATGAGCTCCGCCTTCCTTTTTTTATATATATTTCTCCACTTTAAAACAAATAAAAATTAAACAATCACAGTTTTTCAACGAAAATGTCCGAACCGATTTATTACCGACGGACAATGGGGCAGTTGATGAATGAATTAAAAAACAGTGTTTCCTGTTTTAATACATCCGCAGTTGGGTAGTTTCCTCCCACAATCCACTCTTTCATTCTAAAGTTTACCGTTTAATATTTCCCTTCCAACATACCAAGCATCCCTTATTGATATAGCCCTATGACTCCCATGACGTCACTCCTTGCTATGTGTACTTCATACCTACTATATACCCTTCTACCTCTACCTCTACCTCTAGCTACGGTCGCATAACCCTACTACCCTTATCATTCATAGTCCTATGACTCCCATGACGTCACTCCTTGCTATGATGTACTTCATACCTACTGTATACCCTTCTACCTCTAGCTCTAGCTCTACCTCTAGCTACGGTCGCATAACCCTACTACCCTTATCATTCATAGCCCTATGACTCCCATGACGTCACTCCTTGCTATGATGTACTTCATACCTACTATATACCCTTCTACCTCTACCTCTACCTCTAGCTACGGTCGCATAACCCTACTACCCTTATCATTCATAGTCCTATGACTCCCATGACGTCACTCCTTGCTATGATGTACTTCATACCTACTGTATACCCTTCTACCTCTAGCTCTAGCTCTACCTCTAGCTACGGTCGCATAACCCTACTACCCTTATCATTCATAGCCCTATGACTCCCATGACGTCACTCCTTGCTATGATGTACTTCATACCTACTGTATACCCTTCAACCTCTAGCTCTACCTCTACCTCTAGCTACGGTCGCATAACCCTACTACCCTTATCATTCATAGCCCTATGACTCCCATGACGTCACTCCTTGCTATGATGTACTTCATACCTACTATATACCCTTCTACCTCTAGCTACGGTCGCATAACCCTTATACTACCCTTATCATTCATAGCCCTATGACTCCCATGACGTCACTCCTTGCTATGATGTACTTCATACCTACTATATACCCTTCTACCTCTAGCTACGGTCGCATAACCCTTATACTACCCTTATCATTCATAGCCCTATGACTCCCATGACGTCACTCCTCGCTATGATGTACTTCATTCCTACTATATACCCTTCATAGCACCCATGAAGTCACTCCTCGAGCTACGGTCGCATAACCCTTTTACTTTATACCCACCATAGCTTTACCATGCACGTCATAGACACGATGACGTCACTATGATACCATTTATGTACTTTATTCTCACCAATTATCCTTTATAGCACCCATGACGTCCCGCCTCTTGCTACGATCGCAAGTATCCTATACGCCCCATACCCTTAAGTGATTTGTAGTAACTGATGTTTGTTAACTGATCTTTTAAGTGATCAAGTGGCTAGAACCTTTAGTACATGAGTTAGAGGTGGAAAACAGCAAAAAAAGTGCTGATTTTGGACAGTTTTTTCGAAATTCAAAAATACCATCGTGAGCAGAAGTGAACATTGTTCTACAGTTCACATCAAATTATACTCGTCGATGGTTTCAACAAAAAGTATGTAATTTTAGCTCGATTTTTGTGGATACAAGTAGGTGTCGTGTGAAATGGAAGACAAAAAAGTCGCCTGAGGTCTTTAACCTTTTTGGGAATTTCCCTTCGATTTGAACGTTTTCGAACGTGAAAAGCTTTTAAAAATTTCCGGAAAATGGTGATTGAATCGGATTGACGGTCGCGGGTCGTTCGAGAGTGGAAGTTTTAAGACTTCAACATCAGAGAAAATCATATTACGTCACTGACCTATAGAACACCGGGGCTCGGAGGTCGT
Organism: Orius laevigatus; assembly: GCA_018703685.1. Taxonomy (NCBI): domain Eukaryota; kingdom Metazoa; phylum Arthropoda; class Insecta; order Hemiptera; family Anthocoridae; genus Orius; species Orius laevigatus. Next base: position 72,829 of record JAGWEN010000257.1, read on the forward strand.
TCAACTCACCTTTCTTCATCTCACCTTCGACTTAAATTTTTCTCCTGAGTGGCAAATCGCATTTTTACGTCATTTCAAATCTCCAGCCCTTTTCACGACCAGTTCGTGAGTTACAAAACAACCAAACTTTTCTTTCCAAGTTTACCCGCTGCGGTAATGTATGCGCTGCCCAATTGTTTTCACATTTTCCTCCTAAAAAAGGGGAAAAACTCTTTCACACTTGAGGAACGTATTACAGGTTGAATCTTAAGAATCAAAAAGGCTTAGTCGGCGTAATTCGTTCCCTTTTCCTCCTTTTTGACATGTAAATAGGAGACAAAAGGATCCGTGTAGGCTTCCACTCCAACCAGGGGAGTCTCGGATTAATCTGAACCCTTTCTTCACGTTATCTTTATAATTTAAGTCTTTCACCTTCTACCGTTCCGTTAATTACGTAATTTTATCAGCCTTTTGAAGAAAACCAACGTTTTGTTAGAACGTCAGGAACAACTTTGCCTTCAAAAAGAACAAAACTTGACCGATTTTTCAAAATTAGACAACCTGGATGGCTATTCAAGGTGGATATTGAGACAGTAGCATAACTGGAAGCATGAATCTTTGAATTGATTGCCTGGAGACCAAAATGGCTAATCAAGGTGGATATTGAGCCAGTAGCAACTAGAAGCCACAGCATCATTGAGTGGCTTAGAAACCAACGAATTAGGGCAAAAAGTAAAATAAAATTGCGAATGCATAAAAAACGCCGTCCCGCTGTACTTAATCCTCATTTTAATTTAAAGGCGACCTAATAGCCTAGTAAGAGAAAATGATAGCGGTAGTCGCTTCTCTAAGAAAAGAGGATCATTAATATCGCATTAAAAAGAAAAGTCTCCCTTTTCCTCCTATAAATTTCCTTTCTCGTCAAATACGAAGAACCGAAATGGAAAAGTTGGACAAGTAGAATCGAACGGAATTGATATTGATTGAAGGTCAAAAATGCAAACAATAACGTAAATTTTACACCACGTTGTAAAAAAAATGTACTTTTTTTTTGACATACATATTTCTGTACATCAAGCGAACAGAGGAGTCATGAATAAATCATAAAATGAGACAGAAAAAAAAAGGGGGAAGGAAATGTGATGCCTATGTGGGAAAAAAGGCGTTTTTTATTGGTTTATGCGAATGTAAAAAGTCAGAAAAGAGGCTTCCTATTTGAAGGCACTTTATTTTAGAATTTGGAGCGAAAAGGGAGAAAAATCTCTCGAAAATCCGTGGATGGGGGTGAAAGCTTGAGAGCCTCACGCGATCACGAATCCTGAAAGGCTTTTAAACGTTCAAATCGGCCATTGTCTGGGGCGTACCAAGATGGAACTTCACGGAAAAGAATATATATATATATATATATATATATATATATATATATATATATATATATATATATATATATATATATATATATATATATATATATACACCTCCATACTAGTACAGCTACTAGATTCTCCCCTTATATACTGAAAAGAGAATATTCTCTGGCCTGAAAAAATATAAATTATTTTTTTGTTGAAGCGAAATTCTGACCTTTTTAGCTTAAAAAAAATTAGATTTAATCCGACACGTACTCAGCAAGTTTCTATAATCTGAGGAGAAACCGAGAAAAGGGGCGAGACTGAGAAAAAAAACCTCCCGAGCTTGAATAAGGACTTAATGAAGGAGAGCAATAAAAAGCAGAAAACGACAATAAAAGACATGAAGCCAACTTTTTAACTTCCCCACCCCCATCGTAAAAGCGCCGGATTATCCAAGAAAATCGTTTTAATCTTCCCCTGAAAAATGGCGAAAAAATAACCCCGGCGATGCTAAAAGGTGGAATTCGCAATAAGCAACATGTCGATATTTCAGAAAAGGATAAGAGACCATCATTTTTATCTCTAATATCACAAATATTGCCTCTTCAGAAAGGAAGGACTTTTACCCCCCTTCCATATAGAAAAGGACACCGGTTGAAAGATAATAGATAATAAAAATCCCTTCCAATAGCCCACAGAGATGGATTTTTATTCCCAACATAAAAAAAAGATGTCCATTTGAACGTTTTATTATACCACCAAATTCTTCATCCACGGCCTTCTACATAATCAAAATGGCCTTGAAACATCGATTTAGAAGGCAGTGAATTGAACAATTCAAGGCCATTCGAAATTAAATACTAAATAACGTGATTTAGAAGGCCATGGCAACTTTTCACGGCTTTCTAAATAGTTTTTTAGCTTTTATTTTCTCTCTCGACAAAATAGGTGAAAGAAATATTTTACGATAATATTTTAACGAGTCCTGAATCGTTAAGAGTCATTAGGATATCAATTAAGTGAATAATAGGACGATAAATGGTTATCACAAATTAGTAATTATATTAGGGTGCGCTTTTTTTTATTATGGAAGAGATTGCTTTTTATTTTCTTATATTAAATTTATAACTATAAAATGGGGTTTTTGGAGCATTATTTTTCATCTTGTGTTTGTCCGAGGATATTAAGGCCTCCCCACGGTGAGCGTCACAAAATGTTTATTAAGCAAACAAGAAAAGAGCTTATTTCAACAATAATTCTCTTCCGTGTTGTAGATTTTTCTTTTTTGTAAATAAAAATTGAAGCGAACCTTTCTCGTTGATCGTTAGATGAGTCATTTACGATAGTAGTGCTAATAGATTATGAGAAAGATTTATTTTTTTATCGAACGCCCTTGGGATTGTTTAAAATCGGCGAAGATAATAAAAAAAAAAAAAGACGTCGGATTCTTGGAAATTTTTGTTGGACTCGTGTTTTTCGCCCATGTGATGTACATTGAACCTGACTGGTGTCATGGGGGCCAAATAAATAAAGTTTGGGAGCCATTTTGAGGCCTAAGGAGTGGTCTGAGCGGTTTTGTGCATTAAGCAAGATTTGTGGGGCTTGAAAATAGCTTTCTAACGGTATAAATATCGATAAAATCGGTCAAGAATTGTGGAAGATATGGCGGTTTAAACTTAGTCATGAAATCGTGCAATGCTTTGACCATAAATGAACTTCAAGTTCATTTTTGAGGGCCAAGGAGTGGTCTGAGCGATTTTTGCATTTATCAACTTTTGTTGGGCATTAAAAGAGCTTTCTAACGGTATACATAGCGATAGAATCGGTCATGAATTGTGGAAGATATGGCGGTTTAAACTTTAAGTCATGAAATTGAGCCTTGCGTTGAACGTTAATAAACTTCAATTCCATTTTTGAGGGGTAAGGAGTGGTCTGAGCGATTTTGTCCATTATGCTACATTTGTAGGGCTTTAAAAGAGCTTTCTAACGGCATAAATAGCGATAAAATCGGTCAAAAATTGTGGAAGATATGGCGGTTTAAACTTTGTCATGAAATCGTGCCTTGCGTTGACCATTAATGAACTTCAAGTCCATTTCTGAGGGCTAAGGAGCGGTCTGAGCGATTTTTTGCATTAAGCAATATTTGTAGGGCATTAAAAAACCTTTCGATCGGCACAAATAGCGATAAAATCGTATCAAAATTGTGGAAGTTATAGATGGTTAAACCTCGCAGAAGCTGATATTATCAAAAGAAGCCAACGGAAAGCGAGTTTTCTATCGAACCCAAACAGTCGAATGTTTTTTAAAATAAACGACTCGGATGAAAATTGTCTCTTTCCTCATTCCGTTGCTAAATCGTCCCCTCCCTCTATTTCGATACTCGATGGTCATCGTCCTTCATCAGTCTCCGGCTAAGCAATCATCATCACGTCCCTCCTTATCCTATTAAACGTCTCTAATGAAAAAATAGCCCGCTCGTGAATTTTTCCATCCTTAGGAACACACGAACGCATTATTTTCCTCGCCAACATTCCTAAATCAATACAATTTCAAATATTGCATTTCAATGGGTTATAGTACAACCAAGTATAATATTTACACAAAAATGGTTGGTTAAATTTATTGGTTTATACTGTTTTAAGTAGTATCCTCTCAGGAAACGCTGAGTGCCTTCTAAATAAATGAAAGGAGGAAGAAAATCGATTTTCCCTTTTGAATTTAAACAATCAATAAACTATCTCATCGAGTTAATTTTCATGAAAAACGTTTCCCTTTTTCGACGAGTGAAACGTCGAAGCCCTTTTGATTGAGAATTTCAAATCAGGGCCTAATTAGCAAACTGAACCCTCGTGGAGTTTACACTCATTTGCATGTCATGAACTGATGAACATTATGAAGGGAGGATTAGGAATTTACAAAACACGTTAGGAAAAGTTTTGTGTTTCTGTTTATTGATGTATTGGGAGCAGTGTTGCCGAATTGGGAGATTCATCAAAATGAGGCTGCTTTACACGATTGGGGCTCTTTTACATGTTCCAAAGTTGTCGCAATCTCCCACCACTTTCCATCACCTCCACTACTTTCCTGGACCCTCCCCTTACCTCCCAAATTCCTCACAACATTCCACCACAACCACTCCCACCACGATCCCCAATAATCTACAACCTCCCATTACCTATCCTACCATCATGGACCCCCCCACGTCCCACTGCCACCCACCATCTCTCCACAGCTTTCCCCTCATCTTCCACCTCCCACGACTTCCCATCACCTCCACTATTGTCCTGAACCCTCCCCTTACCTCCCCTACCAACTCCCACCACTTCCCATCACCTCCACTATTGTCCTGAACCCTCCCCTTACCTCCCCCAACTCCCCACAACATTCCACCACAACCACTCCCACCACGATCCCCAATAATCTACAACCTCCCATCACCTCCCCAACCATCATGGACCCTCCCCCCACGTCCCACTGCCACCCACCATCTCTCCACAGCTTTCCCCTCATCTACCACCTCCCACCACTTCCCATCACCTCCACTATTGTCCTGAACCCTCCCCTTACCTCCCCCAACTCCCCACAACATTCCACCACAACCACTCCCACCACGATCCCCAATAATCTACAACCTCCCATCACCTCCCCAACCATCATGGACCCTCCCCCCACGTCCCACTGCCACCCACCATCTCTCCACAGCTTTCCCCTCATCTACCACCTCCCACCACTTCCCATCACCTCTACTATTGTCCTGAACCCTCCCCTACCAACTCCCACCACTTCCCATCACCTCCACTATTGTCCTGAACCCTCCCCTTACCTCCCCCAACTCCCCACAACATTCCACCACAACCACTCCCACCACCATCCCCAATCATCTACAACCTCCCATTACCTCCCCTACCATCATGGACCCTCCCCCCACGTCCCACTGCCACCCACCATCTCTCCAGAGCTTTCCCCTCATCTTCCTCCTCCCACCACTTCCCATCACCTCCACTATTGTCCTGAACCCTCCCCTTACCTCCCCTACCAACTCCCACCACTTCCCATCACCTCCACTATTGTCCTGAACCCTCCCCTTACCTCCCCCAACTCCCCACAACATTCCACCACAACCACTCCCACCACCATACCCAATAATCTACAACCTCCTATTACCTCCCCTACCATCATGGACCCTCCCCCACGTCCCACTGCCACCCACCATCTCTCAACAGCTTTCCCCTCATCTACCACTTCCCATCACCTCCACTATTGTCCTGGACCCTCCCCTTACCTCCCCACAACATTCCACCACAACCACTCCCACCAACATCCCCAATAATCTACAACCTCCCATTACCTCCCCTACCCTCGTGGACTCTCCCCCCACATCCCACTGCCACCCACCATCTCCCCCCAGCTTTCCCACCTCCCACCACTTCCCATCACCTCCACTATCGTCCTGGACCCTCCCCTTACCTCCCCACAACATTCCACCACAACCACTCCCACCACGATCCCCAATAATCTACAACCTCCCATTACCTCCCCTACCATCATGGACCCTCCCCCACGTCCCACTGCCACCCACCATCTCTCCCCAGCTTTCCCCTCATCTACCACTTCCCATCACCTCCACTATTGTCCTGGACCCTCCCCTTACCTCCCCACAACATTCCACCACAACCACTCCCACCACGATCCCCAATAATCTACAACCTCCCATTACCTCCCCTACCCTCGTGGACCCTCCCCCCACATCCCACTGCCACCCACCATCTTCCCCCAGCTTTCCCACTTCCCATCACCTCCACTACCGTCCTGGACCCTCCCCTTACCTCCCCACAACATTCCACCACAACCACTCCCACCACGATCCCCAATAATCTACAACCTCCCATTACCTCCCCTACCATCATGGACCCTCCCCCCACGTCCCACTGCCACCCACCATCTCCCCCAGCTTTCCCCTCATCTACCACCTCCCATCACCTCCCCTACCGTCTTGGACCCTCCCCCAACTCCCCACAACATTCCACCACCTCCCACATTATTCTAGCGGGGATAAACTAACAATTTTCGTAACAAATAAAATTGTGGTGGGCGAAACAATTAAAAAATAATTAATTTCGGTCTCGTACTTTTTCCGTGTAGATTGGATTAAAACTTTTTTTTTTTCCTTTTTCCCCTCTCATACGAGTTTTCCTTTACCCTGACGGGAACATTTCGGTGTCCTAGAACACAATTAACCTTTTAAACGTAGAAAAGAGAGAAATTATATGAAAAAAGAGTGTTGGGGGGGGGGGGGTAGTGTTCGTTTTTTGATTTATACTTTTATAATGGTCTCTGGAACGTCTACGTTTTGATATATAATCGTTAACGGGCGAGGGATATTGGAATTTATTGTTTATTTACTTGGGCGCTATATTTTATATTTATTTTTCTTCGATCAACAAGCAAAGATGATTTCAACGGTTCAAATTACGTGGCGAGTGAAAGTTTTCCCAAAGGGTCATCAGATTGACATATCAGATATTGCAAAAAAAAAGGTTCAAAATCTCTTTTCTCGCTGAAAAGTATTCAAAAACTGCCTAAAACGTCTTAAAAGAGGTCTTTTTTCAGCTAAAAAGGCTCGTTTTGAGAGCTAACGAGTGGTCTGAGCGATTTTATGCATTCAGCAACTTTTGTAGGGCTTTAAAAGAGCTTTCTAATGGTATAAATAGCGATAAAATCGGTCAAGAATTGTGGAAGATATGGCGGTTTAAACTTAAAGTCATGAAATCGTGCCTTGCTTTAACCATAAATGAACTTCAATTCCAGTTTTGAAGGCTAAGGAGTAGTCTGAGACATTTTGTGCATTAAACAACTTTTGTAGGGCTTTAAAATAGCTTTCTAACGGTATAGATATCAATAAATTCGGTCAAGAACTGTGGAAGATATGTCGGTTTAAACTTTAAATCATGAAATCGTACCTTGCGTTGACCATTAATGAACTTCAATTCCAGTTTTGAAGGCTAAGGAGTAGTCTGAGACATTTTGTGCATTAGGCAACATTTGTAGGGCTTTAAAAGAGCTTTCTAACGGTATAAATATTAATAAAATCAGTTGAGAATTATAGAAGTTATGGGGGTTTAAACTTTTAGTCGTGAAATCGTGCTTTGCGTAGTCCCAGCATGAATTTCAATTCCAGTTTTGAGGGCTAAGGAGTGGTCCTGCCAGTTTGTGCATTCTGAAACTTTAGTAGGGCTTTAAAAGAGCTTTCTTACGGTATAAATATCGATCAAATGGGTTAAGAATTGTGGAAGATATGAGGGTTTAAACGTAAAAGGGTAAAAACCGCCCAAAAAAGGTCATTATCGAAGGTACATCATCTTTTTATATCGAAAAGTGTTCAGAATCATTCTAAAAGGACGTTTTTCTTATCGAAAACGAGTCTTTTCTTGTCGAAAAGACTTCGAAATTTGCCTTAAAAAGGTCTATTCTTATCGAAAAGAGTACAGAATCTGCCTAGAAAGGCTTTTTATATCGAAAAGGGTTCAGAATCTGCCTAAAAGGACGTTTTTCTTATCGAAAACGAGTCTTTTCTTGTCGAAAAGACTTCGAAATTTGCCTTAAAAAGGTCTATTCTTATCGAAAAGAGTACAGAATCTGCCTAGAAAGGCTTTTTATATCGAAAAGGGTTCAGAATCTGCCTAAAAGGACGTTTTTCTTGTCGAAAATACCTTTAAATTTGCCTATGTACAGGTATTTAATACAAAATTTAAAAAAAATTTGGTCTCACAATAGTTCCAAATATGCCTAAAAAGTGAGGGAGGACTCGTAAAATTACGTGGGATGAGAGAAAGTTTCTCCACGGGTCATCAGATTGACATATCTGAGATATTTCCTATAAGAGGGAAGAAAAGGCGTTTCTTGACTCCCATATGTCAAATATTGGGGCGGCGGGGACAATTTTTCAAATGGGAGGGAAAGAAAAGCCTGATATTGCAACTTGGGGTACTCGTACGTAATGGCCGAGTTGGATAAACAGCAGTTTTTCATCGTAGTCGTTTCCTGGGCAAACTAAAAAAGGGGCTTTCATGGCCATGCATAATTCTACTTTGTTCTTTTAAAACTCTTTGTCGAGACTTACTATAAAAGTGAATTTCTTATATAAAAGGTACGCCTCGGCTATTATATTTTTAAATATTCGAGATCGATAAATTTTTCAACTGTTTTTCAGCAAAAAAGGATCGTTTTCGAAGATAATGGAGAAAGTTAAAAGGGGGACGTGGAAAAGTTGGTCACGATCGCGTGTTTCGGAAGAACAAAATGAAAATGCTCACCGGTCAAAATTTGGCCGATGGGGGTTTTACCGTTTGGTTCGGATGTGTTCGGAGAGAAAGTCGACTGGGGTCATTGCTGTGCCAAGTTTTTTTTTTCTTTTTTCTTTTTTACCTCGTATAAGGCACGTTTTCTCACAATTGAATCTCGAGAGGAAGGGGTCGTAATTGCGAAGCCGCAACCGGAGAAACCGTCTGGGACATAGAGGTTGCTTAAATTTCGACTTTTCTTAAAGAAGAGACCGAAAATATCTTGGGGGACCAAGCACTAATTAACGTTTTGGAGCTATTTTGAGAGCTAAGGAGTGGTCTGAGCCATTTTGTGCATTAGGCAACTTTAGTAGGGCTTTAAAAGAGCTTTCTAACGGTATAAATATCGATAAAATCTGTCAAGAATTGTAGAAGTTATGGGGGTTTAAACGTTTACTCATGAAATCATGCTTTGCGTCGTACAGCATGAACATCAATTCCATTTTTGAAGGCTAAGGAGTGGTCTGAGCGATTTGTTGCATTCATCAATTTTTGTTGGGCATTAAAAGAGCTTTCTAACGGTATAAATAGCGATAGAATCGGTCATTAATTGTGGAAGATATGGGGGTGTAAACTTTAAGTCATGAAATTGATCTTTGCGTTGAACATTAACTAACTTCAATTCCATTTTTGAGGGGTAAGGAGTGGTCTGAGCGATTTTAAGCATTACGCAAGATTTTTGGGGCTTGAATAGAGCTATTTAACGGTATAAATGGCGATAAACTTAGTCAAGAATTGTGGAAGTTATGGGGGTTTAAACGTTTAGTCATGAAATCGTGCTTTGCGTCGTACAGCATGAACTTCAATTCCATTTTTGAAGGCTAAGGAGTGGTCTGAGCGATTTGTTGCATTCATCAATTTTTGTTGGGCATTAAAAGAGCTTTCTAACGGTACAAAAAGCGATAGAATCGGTCATTAACTGTGGAAGATATGGGGGTGTAAACTTTAAGTCATGAAATTGATCTTTGCGTTGAACATTAACTAACTTCAATTCCATTTTTGAGGGGTAAGGAGTGGTCTGAGCGATTTTAAGCATTACGCAATATTTTTGGGGCTTGAATAGAACTATTTAACGGTATAAATGGCGATAAAATTGGTCAAGAATTGTGGAAGTTATGGGGGTTTAAACGTTTAGTCATGAAATCGTGCTTTGCGTCGTACAGCATGAACTTCAATTCCATTTTTGACGGCTAAGGAGTTGTCTGAGCCATTTTATGCATGAGGCAAATTTTGTAGGGCTTTAAAAGAGCTTTCTGACGGTATAAATATCGATAAAATCGGTTAAGAATTGTAGAAGTTATGGAGGTTTAAACGTTTACTCATGAAATCATGCTTTGCGTCGTACAGCATGAACTTCAATTCCATTTTTGAAGGCTAAGGAGTGGTCTGAGCGATTTGTTGCATGTATCAACTTTTGTTGGGCATTAAAAGAGCTTTCTAACGGCATAAATAGTCGGTCATGAATTGTGGAAGATATGGTGGTGTAAACTTTAAGTCATGAAATTGAGCCTTGCGTTGAACATTAATAAACTTCAATTCCATTTTTGAGGGGTAAGGAGTGGTCTGAGCGATTTTTTGCATTTATCAACTTTTGTTGAGCATTAAAAGAGCTTTCTAACGGTATAAATAGCAATAAAATTGGTCAACAATTGTGGAAGATATGGGGGTTTAAACATTTAGTCATGAAATCGTGCTTTGCGTCGTACAGCATGAACTTCAATTCCATTTTTGAGTGCTAAGGAGTTGTCTGAGCCATTTTATGCATTAAGCAATTTTTGTAGGGCTTTAAAAGAGCTTTCTAACGGTATCGATATTGATAGGATTAATCTATATGGTGAGCATAAAATGCAACAATCCCGATCACACTTTTCCTTTGATTTCTTGAGACACGAATGCCAAGTTTTCTATGTTGTTTAAAAGTCTCGTTTATAAATAACGTTATTCCATCATCGTTTATCGTAGTAAAAACGACAATTTCCGCCCACCTCTATTTAATCCTATAAAGCGATTACGATAATAATCGTCGAGGAGAAATACGCTCGGAATTCGTTCTATTCAATCCTTTAATACTAAAATCGATAGGGAAACCATCTCTGGGACGAATGTCGACGCAAAAATGAAGGAAAAGGAGTGATTAAGTGGAAACATTAGGTTTTAAATTCAAGACGAGATTACCAATTTCACCCAACATTAACCAGAGGATGAACTAGCCTGGGTGGGGGGGTTTCAAGGTGGTAAAGTTCCTTTTAAGAATTGACACGACTTGTCCTGAAAGGAAGGAGGAAGAAGGCAGTTTTTATATTACCCTCTCTCTCCCACTTGTACTCGCAGTAGGGATGTCTCCTCATGACACCATTGTGAACCCATTGAGGGCCCCCATTACTCACAAAAGGGAGAAAAAACCTAAAAAGGGACCTCGAACTCCTTCCTTCCCGATAACCAATTAAATGAAAATTAGAATAAATTGCGAACTAACGGAACCGGTAATTGTCCTTTTTTTAAAAGAGGAGAAAAAAAACCAGTTTATCAAAGAGGGGCGTTTAGGGGGGAGAAAAAAATCGAGAAAAGTGGACAATAGAAGAGGAAAAACGGGGTTTTCAATTATCCCAGAAGCAGAAACAATATGAAAAGGGTAAAAGGGAGGAATTTGAGTTCAAACGAGCCACCTATGGTACACTATTGTGCAGAAAAGAGTGAAAGAATTGGCAGCGAAAGGGGAAGATAGAATAGGTACGTTTAGTGCTTTCAAAGATACGAATTGAAGCTTTAAAATGGCCTATGACAATGATTTGTTTGGAATTAGCCGGTACATGTATGAAACACGAAGAATTTCGTATGATGGAGAGCATTTTTGAAATTTCAGTTGGCAATCCTTTTCAAGTGGTTGGGAAATCTTTTGGAATTGATAGTTTGGGCAGTTTAGACTAGTTTGGACCCCCTTTAAGGACCCCTCTCTGACCAGTTTGGACGTCTTTATGATTGGTTTGGACCACTTGATGACTAATTTGGACCTAATCTAATTAGTTTGGATCGTTTCAGACTAATTTGGACCCCTTTTTGGTAAGTTTGGACCCCTCTCTGACATGTTTGGACCACTTGTGACTAGTTTGGACGCCTTTAAGGCTAGTTTGGACCCCTTTCTAGCTGTTTGGACCCCTTTAAGATTACTTTGGACCCATTTCTGACAGGATTGGACCCCTTTAAGATTAATTTGGACCCCTTTAAGATTAATTTGGACCCCATTCTGACAGGATTGGACTTTTAGACTAGTCAGGACCCCTTTCTGGCGGTTTGGACCCCTTTAAGATTACTTTGGACCAGTTTCTGACAGGATTGGACCCCTTTAAGACTAGTTTGGACCCCTTTAAGATTAATTTGGACCCCATTCTGACAGGATTGGACTTTTAGACTAGTTTGGACCCCTTTTAAGATCAATTTGAACCCATTTAAGATTAATTTGGACCCCTTTCTGACAGGATAGGACCCCTTTCTGACAGAATTGGACCCCATTCTGACAGGACTGGACCCATTCTGACAGGATTGGACCCCATTCTGACAGGATTGGACTTTAAGATTAGTTTGGGTCCCTTTAAGATTAATTTGGACCCCTTTCTGACAGGATTGGACCCCTTTTAGACTAGTTTGGACCTCTTTTAGACTAGTTTGGACCCCTTTAAGATTAATTTGGACCCCTTTCTGACAGGATTGGACCCTTGTAGACTTGTTTGGACCCCTTTCTGGCGGTTTGGACCCATTTAAGATTAATTTCCACCTCTTTCTGAATGGATTGGGCCCCTTTTAGACTAGTCAGGACCCCTTTCTGGCGGTTTGGACCCCTTTAAGATTAATTTGGACCCCTTTCGGAGAGGTTTGGACCCCTTTTAGACTAGTTTGGACCCCTTTAAGATTAATTTGGACCCCTTTCTGACAGGATTGGACCCTTGTAGACTTGTTTGGACCCCTTTCTGGCGGTTTGGACCCATTTAAGATTAATTTCCACCTCTTTCTGAATGGATTGGGCCCCTTTTAGACTAGTTAGGACCCCTTTCTGGCGGTTTGGACCCCTTTAAGATTAATTTGGACCAGTTTCGGACAGGATTGGACCCCTTTAAGACTAGTTTGGACCCCTTTCTGGCGATTTGGACCCATTTATGATTAATTTTGCCCCTTTATGCCTGAATTGGGCCCCTTTTAGATTAGTTTGGACCCCTTTTTGGTGATCTGGAAACAATTAAGATTAATTTTTACCCCTATCTGACTAAATTGGACCCCTTTAGACTTGTTTGGGCCCCTTACTGGCGGTTTGGACCCATTTGAGATTAATTTGGACCCCTTTAAGATTAATTTGGACCCCTTTAAGATTAATTTGGACCCCTTTCTGACAGGTTTGGACCCCTTTTAGACAAGTTTGGACCCCTTTCTGGCGATTTGGACCCATTTATGATTAATTTGGACCCTTTTATGACTGAATCGGGCCCCTTTTAGACTAGTTTGGACCCCTTTCTGGCGATTTGGACCCATTTATGATTAATTTGGGCCCCTTAAAGACTGAATTGGGCCACTTTTAGACTAGTTTGGACCCCTTCCTGGTGATCTGGACCCAATTAAGATGAATTTTTACCCCTTTCTGACTAAATTGGACCCCTTTAGACTTTTTGGGAAGCCTTACTGGCGGTTTGGACCCATTTAAGATTAATTTTGACCCCTTTCTGACTGGATTGGACCCCTTTTAGACTAATTTGGACCCCATTCTGGCGATTTGGAGCCATTTAAGAGTAATTTGGGCCCCTTTATGCCTGAATTGGGCCCCTTTTAGACTAGTTTGGACCCCTTTCTGGTGATCTGGAAACAATTAAGATTAATTTTTACCCCTATCTGACTAAATTGGACCCCTTTAGACTTGTTTGGGCCCCTTACTGGCGGTTTGGACCCCGTTCTGACAGGATTGGACCTCTTTTGGACTAAAATATAATTTTTACCCCTATCTGACTAAATTGGACCCCTTTAGACTTGTTTGGGCCCCTTACTGGCGGTTTGGACCCATTTAAGATTAATTTGCACCCCTTTCTGACTGGATTGGGCCCCTTTTAGACTAGTTTGGACCTCATTCTGGCGGTTTGGACCCCTTTAAGATTAATTTGGACCCCTTTCGGAGAGGTTTGGACCCCTTTCTGGCGATTTGGACCCATTTATGATTAATTTTGGGCCCCTTTATGACTGAATTGGGCCCCTTTTAGACTAGTTTGGACTCCTTTCTGGTGATCTGGACCTAATTAAGATAAATTTTTACCCCTTTCTGACTAAATTGGACCCCTTTAGACTTGTTGGACCCCTTACTGGCGGTTTGGACCCCGTTCTGACAGGATTGGACCTCTTTTGGACTCCTTTCTGGCGGATTGGTCCCCTTTTAGACAAACCACCCACGTTTTCAAGGAGAGAGAAAAAAATTTTTTTATCCCTGCCCAAGTTGATTGACTTCAACGAATTTTCTCGAAGGACAATACACTCGTTACCGGACAATGGCGCTCCACCTCAACTTAATTGTTCGTGGCGTACAAAGATATGAACACACGCTCCATAGGTGGATAAAAAATTCATCAAGGAAAAATGTCTAGAATTACGATGATGGAGAAATATTACCATGGCAACTTTTTTTGAGTATTTTGAAGGAAAATACCTTCAGAAGTTGAATGATAAGCGGTAATCAAGATAGGGCTTGCCGGTGAATCGACGTTCTTGTTTCTATTGGCTTTTTAAGGAAGTTGAATCGTTCTGAATGGCTTCCTTTGATTGAGATCGTGGATAAACGCCCTTTTATTATAAAGGCACATCCGTGAGTTGCGGTTTGAACTCTTGCCGCCTCCTTCCTGGGCCATCCTCGTCCTTCTTCCCGCCCTTCGATGAATTATTCCCGACATAAGTTTCACCTCTCGCATCTTTTATGCATGAAGGGAAACATCGCCTCGGATTTGGCACCCGTTGAGGACCTCTTGAATGTTACCTCTAATATTATTAAATGGATTATTTCGAGTTAGTATTTGCACAAGTTTTCGACTTATCAACATTTTCAAGATTCAAAACCGAAAACGCTTCTTCGATGTTGTTCGATGAACTTTTCCAAGTTTCATATCAAATACATCGCCCACGAACTTCAAGTCTATTTTTGGGGGATAAGGAGTGGTCTGAGCGGTTTTGTGCATAAAGCAAAACTTGTGGGGCTTGAAAATAGCTTTCTAACGGTATAAATATCGATAAAATCGGTGAAGAATTGTGGAAGATATGGCGGTTTAAACTTTAAGTCATAAAATCGTGCCTTGCGTTGACCATTAATGAACTTACAGTCCATTTTTGAGGGCTAAGGAGTGGTCTGAGCGGTTTTGTGCATAAAGCAAAACTTGTGGGGCTTGAAAATAGCTTTCTAACGGTATAAATATCGATAAAATCGGTGAAGAATTGTGGAAGATATGGCGGTTTAAACTTTAAGTCATAAAATCGTGCCTTGCGTTGACCATTAATGAACTTACAGTCCATTTTTGAGGGCTAAGGAGTGGTCTGAGCGGTTTTGTGCATAAAGCAAAATTTGTGGGGCTTAAAAATAGCTTTCTAACGGTATAAATATCGATAAAATCGGTCAAGAATTGTGGAAGATATGGCGGTTTAAACTTTAAGTCATGAAATCGTGCCTTGCGTTGACCATTAATGAACTTCGAGTCCATTTTTGAGGGCTAAGGAGTGGTCTGAGCGGTTTTGGGAATTAAGCAACTTTGATAGGGCTGTAAAATAGCTTTCGAATGGTGTAAATATCGTTAAAATCGGTCAAGAATTCTGGAAGTTAGAAACGTTTAAACGTGAAAATCGTGACACATTGAAAGAGTTACAATTATTTCGATCAATTTGATTGTTTGAGGACTAAAAATAAATTAATTCGATTAAGGGGAAAAGGGGTTTCTTAACCGTTCTTCTCTCGTTTTACCGAAAGCGCCATTAGCGACTTGGCCCTTCCACCCTTTCTGGGCTTAACGTGGTTAAGATCAACTCGGTTAAGGGTTGTACTCTTCACTTTATCAAACTTCACCCCCCCAGGGATGATGTGTTAATGATCCTACCCCTACCCCTGAAGGGGAAACAAAATCTCGTTATTTTAAGTACATAATCGTTGAAATAAATGAGAAAAGACTATTTTATTGCCACCTTGGGATGAAAAGGAATAGTCACTTGTTTCACTAATTTTTTAAAATTTACACTCAAATTGAGGTCGCGAGATTATTTTATAATCTTATTAAAAAAAATTTCTATATCGTATAATGTAAGTGTCCCTTTCGTGGTTTTAGCGAGAATCTAATTAAAAGGCAGAACCCTTTATGTCTTCATTTACAGGATACCCAAAGGGGGTGGTTATGGCTTTTTTCCCTTCCCTCTCTCAATTATCTCGGGGGAAAAATGAATCTGGATTATAAACAAACCGAAGAGCGATGAGATTTCAAACATTGACCGCCCTGTTCATTAATTTCATCTTCTCGTTATTCTGGCAACTCTGGTCACTCTGCTTGTACACCAAATGATGGTAGAAAACAAGTTTTTGGGTGACTAAGCAAGTTTGGGAATGGATCGCCCTGCAGAGAACAGCTAAACTTGGTCAGAAGGGCCCATTCAGCTACTAAAAGGCTTCCCATTGGTCAAAGATTGTGGCAAGACTGTTTATAAGGCTTGCCATTGGACAGAGGGAATGGCCTGATCGTGTTCAAGGCCTCCTATTGGACAGGTGGCGAGGCTCATTCGGTTTGAAGGCCTCCCATTGGATAGAGGGTTTGGCCTAATAGTGTTCAAGGCCTCCTACTGGTCAGGAGGCGTGGCCTATTCAGTTTAAAGGCCTCCCATTGGCCAGGGATTGTAGGCTGTAGCCTCGTTTGTCTATAAAGATTGCCCTTCCACCCTTTCTGGGCTTAACGTGGTTAAGATCAACTCGGTTAAGGGTTGTACTCTTCACTTTATCAAACTTCACCCCCCCAGGGATGATGTGTTAATGATCCTACCCCTACCCCTGAAGGGGAAACAAAATCTCGTTATTGTAAGTACATAATTACTTATTACCCCACAGAGGGTATGGCCTAATCGTCTTCAAGGCCTCCTATTAGTCAGGTGGCGTGGCTCATTCGGATTAAAGGCCTCCCATTGGATAGAGGGTTTGACCTAATAGAGTTCAAGGCCTCCTATTGGTCAGGAGGCGTGGCCTATTCAGTTTAAAGGCCTCCCATTGGACAGGGATTGTAGGCTGTAGCCTCGTTGTCTATAAAGATTGCCATTGGACAGAGGGTGTGGCCTAATCGTCTTCAAGGCCTCCTATTGGTCAGGTGGCGTGGCTCATTCGGTTTAAAGGCCTCCCATTGGATAGAGGGTTTGACCTAATAGTGTTCAAGGCCTCCTATTGGTCAGGAGGCGTGGCCTATTCAGTTTAAAGGCCTCCCATTGGCCAGGGATTGTAGGCTGTAGCCTCGTTGTCTATAAAGATTGCCATTGGACAGAGGGTGTGGCCTAATCGTCTTCAAGGCCTCCTATTGGACAGGCGGCGTGGCTCATTCGGTTTAAAGGCCTCCCATTGGATAGAGGGTTTGGCCTAATAGTGTTCAAGGCCTCCTATTGGTCAGGAGGCGTGGCCTAATCAGTTTAAAGGCCTCCCATTGGCCAGGGATTGTAGGCTGTAGCCTCGTTGTCTATAAAGATTGCCATTGGACAGAGGGTGTGGCCTAATCGTCTTCAAGGCCTCCTATTGGACAGGTGGAGTGGCTCATTCGGTTTAAAGGCCTCCCATTGGATAGAGGGTTTGACCTAATAGTGTTCAAGGGCTCCTATTGGTCAGGAGGCGTGGCCTATTCAGTTTAAAGGCCTCCCATTGGACAGGGATTGTAGGCTGTAGCCTCGTTGCCTATAAAGATTGCCATTGGACAGAGGGTGTGGCCTAATCGTCTTCAAGGCCTCCTATTGGACAGGTGGAGTGGCTCATTCGGTTTAAAGGCCTCCCATTGGATAGAGGGTTTGGCCTAATAGTGTTCAAGGCCTCCTATTGGTCAGGAGGCGTGGCCTATTCAGTTTAAAGGCCTCCCATTGGACAGGGATTGTAGGCTGTAGCCGCGTTTGTCTATAAAGATTGCCACTGGACAGAGGGTGTGGCCTAATCGTCTTCAAGGCCTCCTATTGGTCAGGTGGCGTGGCTCATTCGGTTTAAAGGCCTCCTATTGGATAGAGGGTTTGACCTAATAGTGTTCAAGGCCTATTATTGGTCAGGAGGCGTGGCCTATTCAGTTTAAAGGCCTCCCATTGGACAGGGATTGTAGGCTGTAGCCTCGTTGTCTATAAAGATTGCCATTGGACAGAGGGTGTGGCCTAATCGTCTTCAAGGCCTCCTATTGGTCAGGTGGCGTGGCTCATTCGGTTTAAAGTCCTCCCATTGGATAGAGGGTTTGACCTAATAGTGTTCAAGGCCTCCCATTGGTTAGGAGGGGTGGCCTATTCAGTTTAAAGGCCTCCCATAGGCCAGGGATTGTAGGCTGTAGCCTCGTTGTCTATAAAGATTGCCACTGGACAGAGGGTGTGGCCTAATCGTCTTCAAGGCCTCCTATTGGACAGGTGGCGAGGCTCATTCGGTTTAAAGGACTCCTATTGGATAGAGGGTTTGACCTTATAGTGTTCAAGGCCTCCTATTGGTCAGGAGGCGTGGCCTAATCAGTTTAAAGGCCTCCCATTGGCCAGGGATTGTAGGCTGTAGCCTCGTTGTCTATAAAGATTGCCATTGGACAGAGGGTGTGGCCTAATCGTCTTCAAGGCCTCCTATTGGACAGGTGGAGTGGCTCATTCGGTTTAAAGGCCTCCCATTGGATAGAGGGTTTGACCTAATAGTGTTCAAGGCTCCTATTGGTCAGGAGGGCGTGGCCTATTCAGTTTAAAGGCCTCCCATTGGCCAGGGATTGTAGGCTGTAGCCTCGTTGTCTATAAAGATTGCCATTGGACAGAGGGTGTGGCCTAATCGTCTTCAAGGCCTCCTATTGGACAGGTGGAGTGGCTCATTCGGTTTAAAGGCCTCCCATTGGATAGAGGGTTTGACCTAATAGTGTTCAAGGGCTCCTATTGGTCAGGAGGCGTGGCCTATTCAGTTTAAAGGCCTCCCATTGGACAGGGATTGTAGGCTGTAGCCTCGTTGCCTATAAAGATTGCCATTGGACAGAGGGTTTGACCTAATAATGTTTAAGCCCTCTTATTGGTCAGGAGGCGTGGCTTACTCTTTATGAAGGCCTCTCATTGGTCAGGGATTGTGGCACGAGCATTTTTAAAGCATGACATTGGACAGAGGGTGTGGCCTAATCGTGTTCAAGGCCTCCTATTGGTCAGGAGGTGTGGCCTAATTGTCTTCAACGCCTCAGAACGGTCCAAATGTACCAGATCATTGTTGCATCCTCCCATTGTCAACATCTCACTGAAACCAGTCGATAAAGACCCCTTTTGAGCCTTATTTTTAGCGATTCTAACAGCAAGGAGCGGCTTAAAAGCAACTCCAGTCTTCCATGTTTCTCCCAGGTCATATATTCGCATATTTTGACGTGAATTATCGCTCCTACAGTCTGATATGGGAGAAAAAAAGGTTTATAATGGTCTCAACTGTCTTCAATTGGAGCCACTCTCTATTTACTTAACATTTGAGTAGGAAGTCTCTATTCAAAAGATAAACATACCCCTTACCATTGGGATTCTCCGGTGGTGGGGGCCCTCATGTACAATTAAACCTCGGATGTGCTTAATTTGTTTTATCGAGTCTCTTACCTGAAAAGGAAAAAAATAAAATTAAAAAATATGAAAAGGGGCCATAAATCGTTCTTAATTACTTCATTAATGCAAATGAAAAAGGGTCGAGGCGTATTGTTTTGCCACCTTTTATAGGCGACGAAGGTTTTTTTTTGAGGATGGAAGACATAAAAGACTCTTTTGTTTCATTTTTTGCTAAATTTGAGGGGAGAAAAATCAATTTTAAACTTGCAGTGTTTTACGTTTGGATGCAACGGGGAGGGTCACGGTCAGCGGAAAGGGAGTCGCTGGCCTGGAAAAATCCGTCTGTCCCGAAAGAGAATTGGATTCGTGGTCGCTTGAATGAAATGGAGAAAAGAAGGGAAAAAAAGGGGGAAAAAAGACAAAAATATGAACGTCGAGGTTGCAGAATGAAGGTGGGTGGACCCATGGCCCGGAACTACGGTGGCCGGATGAAAATTTTCCGATTTTTATCTGCAAAAAAGGGTATTTTCTGGTCAAAATAGAGTAAATGTGTCCAAAAATTGTCTTTTTTTGTCAAAATCTGGCTGAAAAGGGTCTTTTCTTAATAAAAAAGGTTCAAAATCAGGCTGAAAAGGGTCTTTTAGTCTCAAAAAGGGTCAAAATCTGGCAGAAAAGGGTCTTTTATCTGTCAAAAAAGGTACTACATCTGGCTGAAAGGGGTCTTTTCCTCTTAAAAAGGGTCCAAGTCTGGCTGGAAGGGTCTTTATTTGTCCAAAAAGTTACAAAATATGGCTGAAAAAGGTCTTTTTCTGTCCAAAAAGGTTTAAAATCAGGCTGAAAAAGTTCTTTTCCTCTTAAAAGGGGTCAAAATCTGACTAAAAAGGGTCTTTCCCTGCTCAAAAGGTACAAAATCTGCCTGAAAAGGGTCTTTTTTCTGTCCAAAGATTACGAAATCTGGCTGAAAAGGGTCTTTTCCTCTTAAAAAGGGTCCCAATCTGGCTGAAAAGGGTCTTTTCCTCTTAAAAAGGGTCCCAATCTGGCTGAAAAGAGTCTTTTCCTGCCCAAAAGGTACAGAATCTGGCTGAAAAGGGTCATTTCCTGTCCAAAAGCTACAAAATCTGGTTTGAAAAGGGTATTTTTTCTGTCCAAAATGGTACGAAATCTGGCTGAAAAGGCTCTTTTTTCTGTCCCAAAAAGGTACAAAATCTGCCTGGAAGGGGTCTTTAAATCTGAAAAAGTGTCCAAATATGGCTGAAAAGACTCTTTTTCTGTCCAAAAAGGTACAAAATCTGGCTGGAAAGGGTCTTTGCCTCTCAAAAAGGGTCAAAATCTCGCAGAAAAATGTATTGTTCTATCCAAAAAGGTACAAAATCTGCCTGCAAAGGGTCTTTTTCTACCCAAATGGGACAAAATCTGCCTGAAAAGGGACTTTTCCTGTCAAAAGGTACGAAATCTGGCTAAAAAGGTCTTTTTCTGTCCAAAATGGTACGAAATCTGGCTGAAAAGGGTCTTTTCCTACACAAATGGTACAAAATCTACCTGAAAAGGGTCTTTTTCTGTCCTAAAAAGTACAAAATCTGGCTGAAAAGGGACTTTTCCTGTCAAAAGGCACGAAATCTGGCTGAAAAGGTCTTTTTCTGTCCAAAATGGTACGAAATCTGGCTAAAAAGGGTCTTTTCCTGCCCAAATGGTACAAAATCTGCCTGAAAAGGGTCTTTTTCTGTCCTAAAAAGTACAAAATCTGGCTGAAAAGGGACTTTTCCTGTCAAAAGGTACGAAATCTGGCTGAAAAGGTCTTTTTCTGTCCAAAATGGTACGAAATCTGGCTAAAAAGGGTCTTTTCCTGCCCAAATGGTACAAAATCTGCCTGAAAAGGGTCTTCTTCTGTCTTAAAAAGTACAAAATCTGGCTGAAAATGGTAATTTCCTGTCCAAAAGCTACAAATTCTGTTTTGAAAAGTCTTTTTTTTCTGTCCAAAATGGTACGAAATCTGGCTGAAAAGGGTCTTTGCCTCTCAAAAAGGGTCAAAAACTGGCAGAAAAATGTATTATTCTATCCAAAAAGGTACAAAATCTGGTTAAAAGGGGTCTTCTCTTGCCCTAACGTGGGCGCCACGGTCAAGGCCAGTGAAGATTTTAAATTTTACGTGTAAAAATGGGCGATTTTAACAAAAAGCTTTCTTCTTTTTTATTGTATAACAAAGGTTAATTGAATCCTTTTTCCTATTTGAACTTTCACGGGTTATCTTGTTATTTGCCCAATGCTCGCTCATCGTTTAAAAAGAAGGTGAATAGAGACAAAAAAGAGAAAGGTTTGACCTATGAAAACTTCATTATGCTCAAGCGAAACAAAATTTTTAACCAAAAAAAGTTGCTCAAATAAGTATATGGCGTCCTCAGACGATTTTTAGTCGTTTTAGAACGTTTTTAGACCTTCCAAGACAATTCCTATACGACTTTTTGTCGTTTTAGAATGTGTTTGGACCTTCTAGAACTGTTTTAGACCATTTATTAACAGTTAAAACAGAGTTTAGACCATTTTTAGTCGTTTTAGAATGTTTTTGGACCTTCTAGGACCGTTTGAGACCATTTATTAACATCTAAAACAGAGTTTAGACCATTTTTAGTCGTTTTAGAATGTTTTTGGACCTCCTAGGACCGTTTCAGACCGTCCTTAGACCATTTTTAGTCGTAACAGAACGTTTTTAGACCTTCTAAGACAATTCCCATACATTTTTTTGTCGTTTTAGAATGTTTTTGGACCTCCTAGGACCGTTTCAGACCGTCCTTAGACCATTTTTAGTCGTAACAGAACGTTTTTAGACCTTCTAAGACAATTCCCATACATTTTTGTTGTCGTTTTTAAGGAATGTTGGTGCGACCTCTATGACCGTTTCATCAGACAATCCTGGTAGACCATTTTTTAACAGTTAACAAAACCGATTTTGACCCATATTCTTTTCAGTCGTTTTAGCCTTCTAAGTACAACAATTCTATACAACTTTTTTGTCGTTTTTAGGAATGTGGACCTTCTAGGACGTTTCAGACAATCCTTAGACATTTTTTACAGTTAAAACGATTTTATGACCATTTTAGTCGTTTTAGACCTCTAGACAATTCTATACAACTTTTTGTCGTTTTAGAATGTTTTTCGACCTTCAAGGACCGTTTCAGACAATCCTTAGACCATTTTTTAACAGTTAAAACCAATTTTAGACCATTTTTAGTCGTTTTAGACCTTCTAAGACTATTCCTATAGAACTTTTTGTCGATTTAGAATGTTTTTGGACCTTCTAGGACCGTTTTAGACCATTTATGACCAGTTGAAACAGAGTTTAGACCATTTTTAGTCGTTTTAGAATGTTTTTGGACCTCTCTGACGCGTTGAACGACCATTTATTAACATCTAAAACGAGCGTTTAGTAGACCATTTTTAGTCGTTTAGAATGTTTGGACCTCCTAGGACCGTTCAGGTCGCGCCTGTGACATTTTTAGTCGTAACAGAACGTTTATGAAAGACCCTCTCCTATACGAACTGTTTTTGGTCGTTTTAGAATGTTTTTGGACCTTCTAGGACCGTTTCAGACCATCTTTTAACAGTTAAAACAGAGTTTAGACCATTTTTGGTCGTAAAAGAACGTTTTAAAAGTTTTAAGACAATTCCTATGCAACTTTTTGTCGTTTTGGAATGTTTTTGGACCTTCTAGGACCGTTTCAGACCGTCCTTAGACCATACTTTAACAGTTAAAACAGATTGTAGACTATTTATAGCCGTTCCAGAACGTTTTTAGACCTTCTAAGACAATTCACTTTTTGACGTTTTAGAATGTTTCTGGACCTTCTAGGACCGTCCTTAGACCATTTTTAGTCGTAACAGAACGTTTTTAGACCTTCTAAGACAATTCCCATACAATTTTTTGTCGTTTTAGAATGTTTTTGGACCTTCTAGGACCGTTTCAGACAATCCTAGACATAACAGTTAAACCGATTTTAGATCAATTATAGTCGTTTAGACTTCTCAAGTCACTTCACATACACAACTTATTGTCGTTTAGAATGTTTTTGGATCCTTCTAGGACGTTGTCAGACACAGTCCTTAGACCATCAACAGATGTTAAAACCGATTTTAGACCATATTATAGGCGTTTAAGACCTTCTAAGACCAATTTGCCTATACAACTTTTTGTCGTTTTAGAATGTGTTTCGACCTCAAGACTCAGTCAGACACATCCTTAGACCATTTTTAACAGTTAAAACGCATTTTAGACCATTGTTAGTGCCGTTGTAGACCTTCGAAGGGACTTTCCTATAGAACTTTTTGTCGAGTTAGATAATGTTTTTGGACCTTCCTACGGAACGTTTAGACGCATTTATGGACCAGTTGAGAAAGCAGCGTTTATTTTGACCATTTTTAGTCGTTTTTAGACTGTGGACCTTCTGGGACCGTTTCGAGCACCATTTATTAGACATCTAAGACAGAGCTCGACCATTTTTAGTCGTTTTAGAATGTTTTTGGACCTCCTAGGACCGTTTCAGTCCGTCCTTAGACCATTTTTAGTCGTAACAGAACGTTTTTAGACCTTCTTCCTATACAACTTTTTGTCGTTTTAGAATGTTTTTGGACCTTCTAGGACCGTTTCAGACCATCTTTTAACTGTAAACAGTGTTTAGAATAGTTTAGTTTTAGAATGTTTTTGGACCTTCTAGGACCGTTTCAGACAATCCTTAGACCATTTTTTAACAGTTAAAACCGATTTTAGACAATTTATAGTCGTTTTAGACCTTCTAAGACAATTCCTATACAACTTATTGTCGTTTTAGAATGTTTTTGGACCTTCTAGGACCGTTTCAGACAGTCCTTAGACCATTTTTTAACAGTTAAAACCGATTTTAGACCATTTTTAGTCGTTTTAGACCTTCTAAGACAATTCCTATACAACTTTTTGTCGTTTTAGAATGTTTTTGGACCTTCTAGGACCGTTTCAGACAATCCTTAGACCATTTTTTAACAGTTAAAACCGATTTTAGACCATTTTAGTCGTTTAAGACCTTCTAAGACAATTCCTATACAAATTTTTGTCGTTCCAGAATGTTTTTAGACCTTCTAGGGTTTTTAACGACTTAGGCTTGAATATCGGAAACCTCTGGACCTTTTCTTTTCTCTCTTTTTGGGAAAAG
Source organism: Orius laevigatus (assembly GCA_018703685.1). NCBI lineage: Eukaryota > Metazoa > Arthropoda > Insecta > Hemiptera > Anthocoridae > Orius > Orius laevigatus. The sequence continues at coordinate 97,435 of JAGWEN010000257.1, forward strand.
GAGCGAAAAATCGGAAAAGACGCAATTTGCCGGGCCGTCTAATCCGTGTTATTAGTCCCATAAGTGGTTTTCTATTTCTGTGTCCTTATTGTCCTACTTTCACTACATTCTAAAAATTTTTATAAATTAAAATCTTCCCTTGTTCAAATCTTTGGGATCAATTAATTTTTTTGTTTCTCCTGTCGAGTTTGTCGAGGTATGGCGGAATTGAAAACGAAGGAATTATTTAACTTTTTTGTAACCCGACAGTTTCGCTCGAAATAATAATTGCTTTTCGGTCCGTTTTTATGAAACTCGCCGCAGAAAAATTTCATAAAAAGTGTCTAGTCTAATATTTGTTCGAATCGAATAGATTTTTTCGTCGATAGAATAAATTGAAAAATGACGAAATGAAGTTCAAAATCGATTTCCCTGTATTCTCTTTTCAATAAGACGCGAACTAAAGAGATTTCGCACACTTTAGATATAAAAAGACCCTTTATGGCCGATTATGGACCATTTTCGATAAGAAAAGACCCTTTCTTTAGAGATTTCGCACACTTTAGATATAACAAGACCCTTCGTGGCCGATTTTGAACCCTTTTCGATATGAAGATACCCTTTCTTTAGAGATTTTGCACACTTAAGATATGAAAAGACCCTTTCTTTAGAGATTTCGCACCCTTTAGATCACACTTTAGATATGAAAAGACCATTTATGGCCGATTTTGGATCATTTTCAATAAGAAAAGACCCTTTCTTTAGAGATTTCGCACACTTTAGATATAACAAGACCCTTCGTGGCCGATTTTGAACCCTTTTCGATATGAAGATACCCTTTCTTTAGAGATTTTGCACACTTAAGATATGAAAAGACCCTTTCTTTAGAGATTTCGCACCCTTTAGATCACACTTTAGATATGAAAAGACCATTTATGGCCGATTTTGGACGGTTTTCGATAAGAAAAGACCATTTCTTTAGTGATTTCGCACCCTTTAGATATAAAAAGACCCTTTATGGTCGATTTTGAACCCTTTTCGATAATAAAAGACCCTTTCTTTAGAGATTGCGCGCCCTTTAGATAAGAAAAGACCCTTTGTAGTCGATTTTTAACTCTTTTCGATAAGAAAAGACCCTTTCTTAGAGATTGCGCACACATTAGATATAGAAAGACCCTTTATGGCCGATTTTGAACCCTTTTCGATAATAAAATACCCTTTCTTTAGAGATTGCGCGCCCTTTAGATAAGAAAGACGCTTTATGGTCGATTTTGAACTCTTTTCGACAAGAAAAGACCTTTTTTTTTTGCGATTACGCACACCTTAGATATGAAAAGACCCTTTCTTTAGACATTTCCCCCCTTTAGATATGAAAATACCCTTCATGGCCGATTTTGGACCGTTTTAGATAAGAAAAGACAATTTCTTTAGAGATTTCCCACCCTTTAGATATAAAAAGACCCTTTCTTCAGAGATTACGCGCCCTTTAGATAAGAAAAGACCCTTTGTGGTCGATTTTGAACTCTTTTCAATAAGAAAAGACCCTTTCTTTAGAGATTTTGCGCCCTTTAGATATAAAAAGACCCTTTCTTTGGTGATTTCGCCTACTTAAGATATGAAAAGACCCTTTGTGGTCGATTTTGAACTCTTTTCAATAAGAAAAGACCCTTTCTTTAGAGATTTTGCGCCCTTTAGATATAAAAAGACCCTTTCTTTGGTGATTTCGCCTACTTAAGATATGAAAAGACCCTTTGTGGTCGATTTTGAACTCTTTTCAATAAGAAAAGACCCTTTCTTTAGAGATTACGCGCCCTTTAGATATAAAAAGACCCTTTCTTTGGTGATTTCGCCTACTTAAGATATGAAAAGACCCTTTGTGGTCGATTTTGAACTCTTTTCAATAAGAAAAGACCCTTTCTTTAGAGATTACGCGCCCTTTAGATAAGAAAAGACCCTTTGTGGTCGATTTTGAACTCTTTTCAATAAGAAAAGACCCTTTCTTTAGAGATTTTGCGCCCTTTAGATATAAAAAGACCCTTTCTTTGGTGATTTCGCCTACTTAAGATATGAAAAGACCCTTTGTGGTCGATTTTGAACTCTTTTCAATAAGAAAAGACCCTTTCTTTAGAGATTTTGCGCCCTTTAGATATAAGAAGACCCTTTCTTTGGTGATTTCGCCTACTTAAGATATGAAAAGACCCTTTATGTCCGAAGAAAAAGGCAGGCAAACAGTCTGAAGTCGATTTTAAAAAAATCCTCGATAAAAATTTGTAAGTTCAATGCCAAGGAAGTCGAATTGTTTTTGATTCGCAATTTTTTTTCCTCGGATGGAGGACCGCAGCCATCATCTTGGGCCGGATGGGCGAATTCAAAAAACCGGTTCTCCTGATCTCTAGGTCTGGGTCAAGGGTATCTTTTTCTAATTTATAAACCTCCGCGGTTTTCCGCTCAATCCTCTCTCTAATTTACGAGTAAATATTTTTGAGGGCGATAATTTAATTTTCAAGGCTAAGAGGAAGATTTTGCAAACTTTTCATGCTTTATCTTCTTCGAAATTTTCACATTTTAACCTTCTACAAGGTGAATTTCCGTCAAGTAAATCGAATCTTCCAGAAAATGAAATAAAAAAATGGTTGGGGAAACCCCATCCTTGAATCCTTCAGCCGGATACCGAGAATCTTATTTGTAAGATAAATATAATTCCACCTTATTTGGCATGAGGAAGAAATTTTCATGGATTAATGCTTTTCTGATTGAGAAACGTGAAGGGGAGCGTTTTATTGTGGAAAAGGTATCTGGAACGATCCACACGTAATAAAAACCGGGAAGAAATAAAAAGGAAAAACCGGTTTACGGTGTTTTTAGACATCAGCGTAGGTTACGAGCGGCATTTCCCCCATTTTCCCCTTATTGAGATTGTATCGGATATAAAGGCCATTATGGGATTCTTCCCATACAAGTCGCTATTCAAATTTTTCTAGAGTTTATTTCTAGACTAAAATTGAAGGTTTTTGTCCTTTTAAGGGGTCTCTCTGATCAAAAAAGGTTCAAAGTGTGCAGTAAAACATAGAAAACTCAGCAAAATTGGCTAAAAAGGGTCTTTTTTGTGTCAAAAAATGTTCCAAGGCGGCCACAAAATCTTTTCATATTAAATTGGTGCGAGATCTCTATAAAAAGGGTCTTTTCTTATCAAAAAGGGTTCAAAGTCTTCGGTTATAGGGTCTTAAGACATCGAAAACGCAGGAAAATCAGCCAAAAAGGGTCTTTTCATATCAAATTGGTGCGAGATCTCTATAAAAAGGGTCATTTCTTATCAAAAAGGGTTCAAAATCTTTGGTTATAGGATCTTAAGACATCAAAAACACTGCAAAATCATCCAAAAAGGGTCTTTTCATATCAAATTAGTGCGAGATCTCTATAAAAAGGGTCTTTTCTTATAAAAAAAATCCGCTAAAAGGGTTCAAAATCTTCGGTTATAGGGTCTTAAGACATCGAAAACGCAGCAAAATCACCTAAAAAGGGTCTTTTCATATCAAATTGGTGCGATATCTCTATCAAAAGGGTCATTTCTTATCAAAAAGGGTTCAAAGTCTTCGGTTTTAGGGTCTTAAGAGTTAAGACATCGAAAACACAGCAAAATCGCCCAAAAAGGGTCTTTTCATATCAAATTGGTGCGAGATCTCTATAAAAAGGGTCTTTTCTTAACAAAAAGGGTTCATAGTCTTCGGTTTTAGGGTCTTAAGAGTTAAGACATCGAAAACACAGCAAAATCGCCCAAAAAGGGTCTTTTCATATCAAATTGGTGCGAGATCTCTATAAAAAGGGTCATTTCTTATCAAAAATGGTTCAAAATTTTCGGTTATAGGGTCTTAAGACATCGAAAACGCTGCAAAATCATCCAAAAAGGGTCTTTTTATATAAAAATGGTGCGATATGTCTATAAAAAAGGGTCATTTCTTATCAAAAAGGGTTCAAAATCTTTGGTTATAGGGTCTTAAGACATCGAAAACGCTGCAAAATCATCCAAAAAGGGTCTTTTTATATAAAAATGGTGCGATATCTCTATAAAAAGGGTAATTTCTTATCAAAAAGGGTTCAAAATCTTTGGTTATAGGGTCTTAAGACATCGAAAACGCTGCAAAATCATCCAAAAAGGGTCTTTTCATATCAAATTGGTGCGAGATCTCTATAAAAAGGGTCTTTTCTTAACAAAAAGGGTTCATAGTCTTCGGTTTTAGGGTCTTAAGAGTTAAGACATCGAAAACACAGCAAAATCGCCCAAAAAGGGTCTTTTCATATCAAATTGGTGCGAGATCTCTATAAAAAGGGTCATTTCTTATCAAAAATGGTTCAAAATTTTCGGTTATAGGGTCTTAAGACATCGAAAACGCTGCAAAATCATCCAAAAAGGGTCTTTTTATATAAAAATGGTGCGATATGTCTATAAAAAAGGGTCATTTCTTATCAAAAAGGGTTCAAAATCTTTGGTTATAGGGTCTTAAGACATCGAAAACGCTGCAAAATCATCCAAAAAGGGTCTTTTTATATAAAAATGGTGCGATATCTCTATAAAAAGGGTAATTTCTTATCAAAAAGGGTTCAAAATCTTTGGTTATAGGGTCTTAAGACATCGAAAACGCTGCAAAATCATCCAAAAAGGGTCTTTTCATATCAAATTGGTGCGAGATCTCTATAAAAAGGGTCTTTTCTTAACAAAAAGGGTTCATAGTCTTCGGTTTTAGGGTCTTAAGAGTTAAGACATCGAAAACGCAGGAAAATCAGCCAAAAAGGGTCTTTTCATATCAAATTGGTGCGAGATCTCTATAAAAAGGGTCATTTCTTATCAAAAAGGGTTCAAAATCTTTGGTTATAGGATCTTAAGACATCGAAAACACTGCAAAATCATCCAAAAAGGGTCTTTTCATATCAATTAGTGCGAGATCTCTATAAAAAGGGTCATTTCTTATCAAAAAGGGTTCAAAATCTTTGGTTATAGGGTCTTAAGACATCGAAAACACTGCAAAATCATCCAAAAAGGGTCTTTTCATATCAAATTGGTGCGAGATCTCTATAAAAAGGGTCTTTTCTTGACAAAAAGGGTTCATAGTCTTCGGTTTTAGGGTCTTAAGAGTTAAGACATCGAAAACACAGCAAAATCGCCCAAAAAGGGTCTTTTCATATCAAATTGGTGCGAGATCTCTATAAAAAGGGTCATTTCTTATCAAAAATGGTTCAAAATTTTCGGTTATAGGGTCTTAAGACATCGAAAACGCTGCAAAAATCATCCAAAAAGGGTCTTTTTATATAAAAATGGTGCGATATGTCTATAAAAAGGGTCATTTCTTATCAAAAAGGGTTCAAATCTTTGGTTATAGGGTCTTAAGACATCGAAAACGCTGCAAAATCATCCAAAAAGGGTCTTTTTATATAAAATGGTGCGATATCTCTATAAAAAGGGTAATTTCTTATCAAAAAGGGTTCAAAATCTTTGGTTATAGGGTCTTAAGACATCGAAAACGCAGCAAAATCACCCAAAAAGGGTCTTTTCATATCAAATTGGTGCGAGATCTCTATAAAAAGGGTCTTTTCTTATAAAAAAAATCCGCTAAAAGGGTTCAAAATCTTTGGTTATAGGGTCTTAAGACATCGAAAACGCAGCAAAATCATCCAAAAAGGGTATTTCATATCAAATTAGTGCGAGATCTCTATAAAAAGGGTCATTTCTAATCAAAAAGGGTTCAAAGTCTTCGATTTTAGGATCTTGAGACATCGAAAACGCAGCAAAATCATCCAAAAAGGGTCTTTTTATATAAAAATGGTGCGATATCTCTATAAAAAGGGTCATTTCTTATCAAAAAGGGTTCAAAATCTTTGGTTATAGGGTCTTAAGACATCGAAAACGCTGCAAAATCATCCAAAAAGGGTCTTTTCATATCAAATTGGTGCGAGATCTCTATAAAAAGGGTCTTTTCTTAACAAAAAGGGTTCATAGTCTTCGGTTTTAGGGTCTTAAGAGTTAAGACATCGAAAACACAGCAAAATCGCCCAAAAAAGGGTCTTTTCATATCAAATTGGTGCGAGATCTCTATAAAAAGGGTCATTTCTTATCAAAAATGGTTCAAAATCTTTGGTTATAGGGTCTTAAGACATCGAAAACGCTGCAAAATCATCCAAAAGGGTCTTTTTATATAAAAATGGTGCGATATCTCTATAAAAAGGGTAATTTCTTATCAAAAAGGGTTCAAAATCTTTGGTTATAGGGTCTTAAGACATCGAAAACGCAGGAAAATCAGCCAAAAGGTCTTTTCATATCAAATTGGTGCGAGATCTCTATAAAAAGGGTCTTTTCTTATAAAAAAAATTCGCTAAAAGGGTTCAAAATCTTTGGTTATAGGGTCTTAAGACATCGAAAACGCAGCAAAATCATCCAAAAAGGGTATTTCATATCAAATTAGTGCGAGATCTCTATAAAAAGGGTCATTTCTAATCAAAAAGGGTTCAAAGTCTTCGATTTTAGGATCTTGAGACATCGAAAACGCTGCAAAATCATCCAAAAAGGGTCTTTTCATATCAAATTGGTGCGAGATCTCTATAAAAAGGGTAATTTCTTATCAAAAAGGGTTCAAAATCTTTGGACATAAGGTCTTAAGACATCGAAAACGCTGAAAAATCACCCAAAAAGGGTCTTCTCATATCAAATTGGTGCGAGATATCAATAAAGAGAATTTAAAGAAAATTTAAAACAAGTGGACTCTCTAGGTCCAAGAGAATTTTATTTTTTGAAAATTATTTTTCATTTTTATGAAAACTATGTAAATATTGTACATAAAAATAATAGTATTAAGATAACTAGGGCAAAAGAAGAATATTTTGTACCAACGCTAATTAATGAATATGGGAAAAGAACCTTCATGTATATAATACCTAAAATATGGAATAGTTTTCCAAAAAAATTATTAAATTTAAAAAAGACGAAGGAAACGAAAAAATGTATTGTGAATTGGGTGAGGGGAAATAGTGGGATTTTGGATGGTGGCGGGAAAAAATAGTATTAAGAAAATTAGTAGCTCTGCCGACTTCCGACAAAAAGTTTAAAAAAAAATTTAATAAACTAAAGATTGAAATAAAAAAAAAGAAATGTAAAATCAAAATTGTTAAAAAGGAACCAGCCGATAGAGAGCTCTCTGGCTGGACCAGAAATGTAGTCAATCGAAGTTTTTATAAATAAAAGGGTCATTTCTAATCAAAAAGGGTTCAAAGTCTTCGATTTTAGGGATCTTAAGACATCGAAAACGCTGCACAATCACCCAAAAAGGGTCTTTTCATATCAAATTGGTGCGAGATCTCTATAAAAAGGGTAATTTCTTATCAAAAAGGGTTCAAAATCTTTGGACATAGGGTCTTAAGACATCGAAAACGCTACAAAGTCACCCAATAAGGGTCTTATAATATCAAATTGGTGCGAGATCTCTAAAAAAAAGGGTTTTCTTATCAAAAAGTGTTCAAAATGTTCGGGTTTAGGGTCTTCAGACATCGAAAACGCTACAAAATCAGCCAAAAAGGGTCTTTTCATATCAAATTGGTGCGAGATCTCTATAAAAAGGGTAATTTCTTATCAAAAAGGGTTCAAAGTCTTCGATTTTAGGGTCTTAAGACAACGAAAACGCAGCAAAATCACCCAAAAAAGTATCATAATCATATTATTTCCAAAAAATGTTGAAAATCTGGCTAAAAAGTATCTTTCTCGTCGAAAAAAGTTTCTAGTTTGTAACATGGAGCCCTGCTAGCATCAAAAAGGATTAGTTTAAGGGATATAGCTGGAATGAGTGGGCGAGAGAAAAGAACGCCACATTGGTTCCATCGTGAGTGGTTCCCGGTGATCTTAAGACTGGTCCAATACGTCAAAAGTTTAGCTCCTCGTGTGAATTTAAATAGCCACTACAGGGTGAAGTTTTCTCTCAGCATGTTCGGATGAAAAAGAAGGCTGACAAAGGAACTTTTTCATGTCCGAGCCTCTTTCCAACGATTTCGAATCAAAAGGATTAGAACATACGAAACGGATAAGAATCTTGAGATTCAGATCACGCTTTGCTCGTTTTTAAAAGGGCCGCTGAAAGAGTCGGATCCTCAAGGAATTTCGTCCCTTATCAGGAAAAGTTTGCCTTTCCTCGTCGAACACCCTCTAGCGGGATACATTTCCGCGTTTAACTTTTCAGATAAGCACCCAGGGCGTGTTAAATCGTTTATAAAATAAAGGAAACGCCGATAAAACAAAACTTAACATACGACAGTTCATCTCTTATGCAACTTGAGAATTCACCATTTTATCTGTTGCATGTGTTAATTCCAGGCTTTTATCTCTCAAAATTATTGATTAATTTAATTGGAAAATTTTTAATTACGAGCTTAATGTAAGGATTTGAACCCTTTTTGATAAGAAAAATACCCTTTTTATACAGATCTCCCACCATTTTGATATGGAAAGACCATTTCTTTAGAGATTTTGCAAACTTGAGATATGAAAAGACCCCTTCTTTAGAGATTTCGCAACCTTTAGATCACACTTAAGATATGAAAAAGACCCTTTATGGCCGATTTTGGATCATTTTCGATAAGAAAAGACCCTTTCTTTAGAGATTTTGCACCCTGTAGATATGAAAAGACCCCTTCTTTAGAGATTTCGCAACCTTTAGATCACACTTAAGATATGAAAAAGACCCTTTATGGCCGATTTTGGACCATTTTCGATAAGAAAAGACCCTTTCTTTAGAGATTTTGCACACTTTGGATATTAAAAGACCCCTTCTTTAGAGATTTCGCAACCTTTAGATATAAAAAAGACCCTTTATGGCAGGTTTTGAACCATTTTCGATAAGAAAAGACCCTTTCTATAGAGATTTGGCACACTTTAGATATGAAAAGACCCCTTCTTTAGAGATTTCGCAACCTTTAGATCACACTTAAGATATAAAAAGACCCTTTGTGGCCGATTTTGGACCATTTTCAATAAGAAAAGACCCTTTCTTTAGAGATTTCGCACCCTTTAGATATAAAAAAGACCCTTTAAGGCAGGTTTCGAACCATTTTCGATAAGAAAAGACCCTTTCTTTAGAGATTTTGCACACTTTAGATATGAAAAGACCCCTTCTTTAGAGATTTCACAACCTTTAGATCACACTTAAGATATAAAAAGACCCTTTATGGCCGATTTTGGATCATTTTCGATAAGAAAAGACCCTTTCTTTAGAGATTTTGCACCCTTTAGATATGAAAAGACCCTTCATGGCCGGTTTGAACCCTTTTCGATAAGAAGATACCCTTTCTTTAGAGATTTTGCACACTTTAGATATGAAAAGACCCCTTCTTAAGAGATTTCGCAACCTTTAGATCACACTTAAGATATAAAAAGACCCTTTATGGCCGATTTTGGATCATTTGCGATAAGAAAAGACCCTTCCTTTAGAGATTACGCACCCTTTAGATATAAAAAAAATGAGTCCCGCGGCAGCAGGACTAAAGAGGTAGATTTCTTTCAGATGGTTAGATCTAGAACTTTCTATAATTCGAAGAAAGAAAAAAATCATCTGTTTCCCGGTAAAAATTCAAAAATTTTCTTTTTTACCTCAATTCAACTCTATTGCACCCAGCTGATCCAAACCAACTTTAAATCTTTCTTAGCCATCCCCATAACATCACTTTTAAGTTTGAAAGCGATTGAATGAACGGTTTAGGAGATACCTAGTTTAGGCCCTAAGTAAAGTACCAAAACCGCTCGTCCGATTTCAGCCGTTAACGAACTCATAAATTCTATTAGTTTAAAAGCCCTAAATACCGAATTTCATGGTCGTCAAGTAAAAATTACTCAAGTTATCGTGCGAATATATATATATATATATATATATATATATATATATATATATATATATATATATATATATATATACATATATATATATATAAACTTTGAGATGAGGGTGGTTTTGGGGTCCAGGGGGTCTGAAATGAAAACCTATCACAAAAATTTTTGATTCTGAGACTACTGCCCCCATTGCAATAGGTAGATTTTCTGAAAGAAATCTACCTAAAAGACCCAGTATGGCAGGTTTTGAACCATTTTCGATAAGAAAAGACCCTTTCTTTAGAGATTTTGCACACTTTAGATATGAAAAGACCCCTTCTTTAGAGATTTCGCAACCTTTAGATCACACTAAAGATATAAAAAGACCCTTTATGGCCGATTTTGGATCATTTTCGATAGGAAGATACTCTTTCTTTAGAGATTTTGCACACTTTGGATATGAAAAGACCCCTTCTTTAGAGATGTCGCACCCTTTAGATATAAAAAAAGACCCTTTATGGCAGGTTTTGAACCCTTTTCGATAAGAAAAGACTCTTTCTTTAGAGATTTTGCACACTTTAGATATGAAAAGACCCCTTCTTTAGAGATTTCGCAACCTTTAGATCCCACTTAAGATATGAAAAAGACCCTTTATGGCCGATTTTGGATCATTTTCGATAAGAAAAGACCCTTCCTTTAGAGATTTCGCAACCTTTAGATATAAAAAGACCCTTTTTGGCGAATTTTGAACCCTTATCGACCGGAAAAGACCCTTTTTATTGGGCAGATTTCCCACCATTTTGATATGGAAAGACCCTTTTTGGCAGATTTTTCTGGGTTTTCGATGTGGAAAGACTCTAAAACTGCACAATTTGAACCCTTTTTGATAAGAAAAGGCCCTTTTGCTGCTTTTTCGATGTGTTATGACCTTAAAACCGAAGATTTTGAACCCTTTTTGATAAGAACCCCAAAAAAATGAGTCAAAATCCCAAAATAACAGAAAAGGGGTCCAAATTGCCTAAAATGGGCCCAAAACTCCTGCCCAAACCTCAAAAATGGGGTAAAAATCACATGAAAAGACGTTCAAACCAACAGAAAAGTGGTCCAGACAAGCTAATATGGTCCAAACTGCCTAAAATGGACCCAAGTCTTCTGTTCAAACCTCATAAAATGGGTCCAAATCACATGAAAAGATGTCCAAACCAACAGAAAAGGGGTCCAAACAAGCTAACATGGTCCAAACTGCTTAAAATTGGTCCAAGCCCCCTGCCCAAATCTCAAACAAGGGGTCCAAATCACATGAAAAGACGTCCAAAACAACATAAAAGGGATCGAAACTGCTTAAAATTGGTCCAAGCCTCCTGCCCAAATCACATAAAAAGACGTCCAAACCACCAGAAAAGGGGTCCAAACAAGCTATCATGGTCCAAACCTTATAAAAAGGGGTCCAAACCGAAATATGCAGACATGAGACCCTGAAAACATGGTCAATGAGTACAGGGGCCTTATTCGGTGTGCAATAAAAGCGATCATCGGCTATCCCGAATAGGAAACGAGGGATTTTCTTTTCTTTTCTCTCCGTTCCGATAGCTTTCGCATCGAAAGAAGGCCCTTGAAAATTTCGAGAGGTCGGTCAGAATGATTTTTTAAAAAGGCGGTGTGTGAGATGCCGTTAGACGGACTAACGGGACAGGGAAGGCCCCGGCCCCGTCTCCTCAAGTCGCATCTAGGACGCCGCCGACCTGTCTGGAATAGTCACCCTCTCAACTTCAAAGAAAGTAAAAACCCTTACATTTCATAAAATCCCACCTTTGGATTTCCCGTCCCCAGAAACGTGAACGTTCCTTCAAGAAAAGGTCAAAACGACAAGGATGTTCGAAAGCAAAGTAATTCCTAGTTAGAAAAAAAGAGCCATAAATCTATTAGTAGTCCACTATCGCTTGAAAAAAACGTTTTAACATCATTTTTAATAAAAAGCCGTTTAATAATCGCGGTTTTCCACGCTTCAATTGACGACCTATATAATTCACTTGGGTCATAAAAAAAAAAAATGAAACTTTCTCAAAGGTCTACAGATTTCGGGGGATCCATAAATTTCGGGGGAAATGAATCCTTTTTTTTTTTTCTAACATAACTTAAATTTGGTGATAATTTTATGAAAATGGGAATAATTTCACTCAAACTCAATATAATTACCTAATTAGTTAATTAATTAATTTTTGAAAAAAAATTTTCAATCATATCTTGAATTTGGTGATAATTTTATGAAAATGGGAATAATTTCACTCAAACTCAATATAATTACCTAATTAGTTAATTAATTAATTAATTAATTTTTGAAAAAAAAATTTTTTTTCAATCATAACTTGAATTTGGTGATAATTTTATGAAAATGGGAATAATTTCACTCAAACTCAATATAATTACCTAATTAGTTAATTAATTAATTAATTAATTTTTGAAAAAAAAATTTTTTTCAATCATAACTTGAATTTGGTGATAATTTTCTGAAAATGGGAATAATTTCACTCAAACTCAATATAATTACCTAATTAGGTAATTAGGTAATTAATTAATTTTTGAAAAAAAATTTTTTTTTTTTCAATCATAACTTGAATTTGGTGATAATTTTATGAAAATGGGAATAATTTCACTCCAACTCAATATAATTACCAAATTAGTTAATTAATTAATTAATTTTTGAAAAAAAAATTTTTTTTTCAATCATAACTTGAATTTAGTGATAATTTTATGAAAATGGGAAAATTAAGTTAATTAGTCATAATTACCTAATTACATAATTAATTACCTAATTAGTTAATGAAATTTAATCGGGATCACGTGAAGATTATTTGGTTAAAATTTGGTGAAGATCGGACCGGTAGAAAGCCCGTAGCACATTTTTGCAAACTTTAGACAGACATATCTCCGCCATTTTGTCGAATTTCAAAAATCGCTCTCGTCACTTTCAAGATAACCACGAAAGGAAGATTGTGTGAAAATTTCGTGAAAATCGGATGAAAATTGTGGCCGTGAAGTGTTCCGAGAAAAAAGGCGACGGACGGCCGGACGGCCGGACGGCCGGCACCACAGACAAAGTCATGTCCGGCAAAGATCAAAAGTCAGTTTGACCCTAGGGGGTCTGGAAGACCCTTCCCCAAAAACCCGAATCCGACGGTAATACAATAACTTCTCTTTGAGAAAGTTAAAACGTTTTAACATCATTTTTAATAAAAAGCCGTTAAATAATCGCGGTTTTCCACGCTTCAATTGACGACCTATATAATTCACTTGGGTCATAAAAAAAAATTAAACTCAAATTATATAGTATAAAAATCACGATTTGCTATCAGCGTGGATATGACCTTGATAACACGATATCCACCGAATAAGAGCAAATTATGGCTCAAGGGCAACGTACAAAATATTATTAAACATCGTTAATCAACATGATGGGTATAATAGAGAATGCAAATGCGGACTGGGACCTTAGGGTGTGGGTGGGTTTTCAGTTAAGGGGGCGCCCTGATGGGGGGGGGGGAATATTAGGCAAAAACAGAGGTTCCCAAACTTTATCACAGTGCGCCCCCTTTTAAACAAATTAAATCCTCCCCCCCCCCCAAAGTTTTGAATGTAAACTTTGAGGTTTTTGGATGAAATTTGGGGTTTAAAATGTTGATTTTAACGGTTTTTGACAAAATTTCACTTAAAACGTTGATTATGAGATTTTTTGATAAAAATATTTCCTCTTATAATCATGATTTTGAGGTTTTTGACAAAAAAATTGTCAATTTAAAGTTTATTTAGAGGTTTTTTGACAAAAATTATGCATCACAAATGTTGATTTCGAGGTTTTTTGTCGAAAATTTGGCTTTATAAATGTTGATTTCGAGGTTTTTTGACCAAATTAAGCTTTAAAAATGTTGATTTTGAGGTTTTTGACGAAAGTTTGGTTTTTTATATGTTGATTTTGAGGTTTTTGGACGAAAATTAGGCATCTTAAATGTTGATTTCGAGGTTTTTTTGACCAAAATTAGGCTTTAAAAGTGTTGATTTTGAGGTTTTTGGACGAAATAAAGCATCATAAATGTTGATTTCGAGGTTTTTTGACGAAAATTAGACAATTATAAATGTTGATTTTGAGGGGTTTTTTTGTTTTTGTTTTTTGACAAAAATTTAGCATTTAAAATGTTGATTTTGAGGTTTTTGGACGAAAATTAGGCATCTTAAATGTTGATTTCGAGGTTTTTTGAAAAAATTAGGCTTTTTAAATGTTGTTTTTGAGGTTTTTGGACCAAAATTAGGCTTCATAAATGTTGATTTCGAGGTTTTTTTTGACCAAATTAAGCTTTAAAAATGTTGATTTTGAGGTTTTTGACGAAAGTTTGGCTTTTTAAATGTTGATTTTGAGGTTTTTGGACGAAAATTAGTCTTCAAAACTGTTGATTTCAAGGTTTTTTGACCAAATTAAGCTTTAAAAATGTTGATTTTGAGGTTTTTGGACGAAAATTAAGCATCATGAATGTTGATTTCGAGGTTTTTTGACGAAAATTAGGCAATTATAAATGTTGATTTTGAGGGGTTTTTTTGTTTTTGTTTTTTGACAAAAATTTAGCTTTTAAAATGTTGATTTCGAGGTTTTTTGAAAAAAAATTAGGCTTTTTAAATGTTGTTTTTGAGGTTTTTGGACGAAAATTAGGCTTCATAAATGTTGATTTCGAGGTTTTTTTGACCAAATTAAGCTTTAAAAATGTTGACTTTGAGGTTTTAGACGAATGTTTGGCTTTTTAAATGTTGATTTTGAGGTTTTTGGACGAAAATTAGGCTTCATAACTGTTGATTTCAAGGTTTTTTGACCAAATTAAGCTTTAAAAATGTTGATTTTGAGGTTTTTGGACGAAAATTAAGCTAAAAAATAAAATAAAGATACTTTTTCATTCATTCAACTGTTGATTTCAAGGTTTTTTGACCAAAATTAGGCTTTAAAAATGTTGATTTTGAGGTTTTTGACGAATTTTTGGGGATATTTGCACACAAAAAAAAATCTTGAGCTTTCCCACACCCCCCTGGGGGCAGCTTGGGAGCCACTGAGGAAAAAAAAAAAAAAAAAAAAAAAAAAAAAAAATTGACCCGGGGGGCATTCACGGGGGGGAGCGGGTGGGTTCTGTCCACCCCCCCCCCCGGGGCCAGTCCGCCCCTGCATGATTCCCTATAATGGAGAATGCAATCAATTTTGTCGAATGATAAAAAACGCTTTACAAATAAAGAGATTGATAAAAAATGTGTGGCGAACTCGATTCTTTTGGTCTCTTTTCTGGAAGATAACTATGTTTCAAGATAAGGCTGACAGGTGTAATATATCCATTTAGGGTTCCTGCCCTGCGGGCCTCGAAAAACGAGGGGGGTAAAAAATATGCTCTTGTAGACAGGAAAAAAGGAGGAAACATAATTTTTTCGTTCTCGAAAATGGGACATAGCTTTGACTATCAAATGGTCTTTCTTTCGGCGTGTTTGGGAAGCAACGGTTGTGGAGTAATTGGACGCTCTAGACTAGCAAACCGAACTCCAGCATCCAAGGACAATAACATAAGCCATTCTTGTAGCGCCAATTGGTACCTTACGAGAAAGCAGTGTGCCAGGAAATTGAGGAGTTGGAGATCCAAAAAAGTGATCCTTGATGACCAGTGGATGTCCCTCCCAGTGCCGGCCAGGTGATTAAAGGCTACTGCCACATGGGGTTGTCTTTCTTTTTGAGATGGCGTTGTTGGGGAGCAACGGATGTAAAGTAATTAGACGATCTTAGACCAATATACAAGAAAAACAACTTCCAGGACACCACCCCAACAAGCCATAAGCCATTCTCGCTGGGCAGGAAGTACCGGATCACCTATTCTGATAGAATGCTATGGTCTCAACTCGCAAACGCACTAAGCACCATTTTTGCTTGTCCGCTGTGACCAATGCAACAAACTCGATATCAAACCGAAGACATGATAGGATGTGAAAGTAGTGCACCAAACAGTTGGAGAGCCGTAATAGTGATCCTTGATGTCCAAGAAAGACATCACATCAATAAGCCATAAGCCAATTACCAGATCTGCTGGCCCGGTTAGTTTAGGATGATAGAATCCGTTGTACCAAAGGACCCTTTTGCCACCCAAAATGCTACGATATTTTACTCCACCAAAGTACCAAATCACCCTTTCCGGCTCGAGACCAAACACCCTACCGACATCAAAGCAAATGTGAAAGTAGTGCAAAGTAAACTGTCCGGTTGGACAGCCCATTTTCCCGACTAATTGGACGCTCACACTAAGGACACCTCACAAATTGGCGCTTCCCAAATCTCAATTATCAATGACGTCATCCCGACATGTCCGAACATGTCTTGACCTTGAAATGATCAAAAAACGTTTTTATTGCCGGCATCCATGTCTTCAGGTAGAGAACCTACCTGTAGCTTACAAGGGGTTAAAAAAAGGCCCGTTATACTATAAATAATTCTTGTCACGTCTTTATCTTTAAAATCAACATTAAAATCAAATTTAACCCCCCTTTTTGATAAAGAAAATAATTCCGGACATGATAAAAATTCTGACCTGAAGATGCTAATGTGAAAAGGGCTATAACTGCCCAGAATTCGCCCGACGAGCGCATCCTAGGCCCTTTCCAAGGTAGTCCACAGTTGATTTATATGATTTCACTTAGCACATCACATAGAAAATTATTGAAACCATCACAAAAAAATTGAATCACAAAAAAAAATTTTTTGTTTGTTTTAACTTCTCGGGAAAAAAAACGGAAATCACGTGAAAGTAAATTCGATGTCCACGCACGAACGTCGAGTATTCAACTGGTCGTTTCTTGGTGAAGAGGAGCCGATGAGGGTGGGAGTGGAATCGTGGAGGGGCAGGGGGGTGAATTGCGGGGGGGGCCCCCCTGTCATCCCCCACCCATCACTTTTTTTACCTACCCCTTTAAACGTTCGAAAGTGTTGAAAATTTAATTGAGACTTTTCCGGAAGAGGAATACCTTCCGGAGGGTAAACTTTTTTATTATTAGCCAAACCGCCTACTCGATATCAATGGAATTCCCACACTGCCACCTTGATTATAAAGAGCAGAATATATTAAATATTAATTAATTATCTAATTAAATTATAATTTTATCATGAATGTTCAATTAAAGGAAATTATAACTAATAAAATTTCAAATTAATTTTTTATTAGAATCTAGACCTGGTGCAACGTGCTCAAAAATCTATAATCGCCGAAAATCGCTTAAAAAAGTGTCTTTTTTGTCAGAAAGGGTCAAAATCAGGGTGAGAAGGGTCTTTTCTTGTTGAATAAGGGTCAAAATATGGCTAGAGAGGGTCTTTTCTTGTCAAAAACAAAGTCTGGGTGTTTTCTTGTCAATAAAGGGTCATAACCTGTCTAAAAAGTGTCTTATTTGTCAGAAAGGGTCAAAATCAGGGTGAGAAGGGTCTTTTCTTGTTGAATAAGGGTCAAAATATGGCTAGAGAGGGTCTTTTCTTGTCAAAAAGGGTCAAAAACAAAGTCTGGGTGTTTTCTTGTCAAAAAAGGGTCAAAACCTGTCTAAAAAGTGTCTTTTTTTTGTTGTCAGAAAGGGTCAAAATTAGGCTGAAAAGTGTCTTTTTATTGTCAGAAAGGGTCAAAATCTGGCTGAAAAGGGTCGAAATCAGGCTAAAAAGGGTCTTTTTCTCTCAAAAAGGGTCAAACTCTGGCTGAAAATGGTCTTTTCCCATCCAAAAATGTACAAATTCTGCTGAAAAGAGATTTTCCTTTCAAAAAGGGTCAAAATCTGGCTGAAAAGGGTCTTTTTTTTTCTCAAAAAAGTGTCAAAATCTGGTTGGAAAAGGTCTTTTCCTGTCCAAAAAGGTACAAAATCTAATTGAAAAGGGTCTTTTCCTGTCCAAAAAGACACAAATTCTGACTGAAAAGGGTCTTTTTTTCTCCAAAAGGGTCAAAATCTGGTTGGAAAAGGTTTTTTTCTATCCAAAAAGACACAAATTCTGACTGAAAAGAGTCTTTTTTTTTCTCAAAAAGAGTCATAATCTGGCTGAATAGGGTCTTTTTCCCTCAAAAAGAGTCAAAATCTGGCTGAAAAGGGTCTTTTCCTGTCCAAAAACGTACAAACTCTGACTGAAAAGGATTCAAAATTAAGCTAAAAATGGTCTTTTTCGCGTAAAAAGGGTCAAAATATGGCTGAAAAGGGTCTTTTTTCCCTCAAAAAGAGTCAAAATCTGGCTGAAAAGGGTCTTTTCCTTTCCAAAAACGTACAAATTCTGACTGAAAAGGGTTTTTTCTTATTGAAAAGGATTCAAAATTAGGCTAAAAATGGTCTTTTTCGCTCAAAAAGGGTCAAAATCTGGCTGAAAAGGGTCTTTTCTTGTGGAAAATGGTTCGAAATCAGTGCATTGCAAGGGTTACCTTCTTCCACTCTTACTCAGCATTCCTTGAGTACCAATATTGCATCAAAATTGCGAATTTTCCAACGGATTAGGTTTTTCCTTTTTCCCAAGTTTTCCAAGATTTTTTAAAATTACATAACGATGTTTTCAATTGAAAAAACTGTGCCATAAAGAAAAAAATTTCATAATGTTTCCCTGGCTATTAAAAATTTTAAGTCAGCATTTTTATAATAATTGTATAACGTCAATTCGACCCATTATTTTTTTAATAACCCACCAAATAAAAAAAATTTATTAACTTTGTTTTACACAATTCTAAAGAAAACTAATAAAGCGTTGAATAATAGGACATTAAAAATTAATTAGAGAATGAATCGATTGAGCGTGTTGAAACTTGAAAATTGATGACGTAGCAACATGGCGGAACAAATGCCTTCTGAATCTTCACTCGAAAATGTTTATTTAAAGCGAAAAGTCCTTGAAGAATGGACAATTTATCCCGAATAGCTTTTAATTTGATGTGTACGGTCAAAATTAGCCACATTCGAATAATTCCTGTCATTTCAACCTCTTTTTTTTTTTCCCCTCCATCTTTTTATAATTACATGTTGAAATAATCGTTCAATTTTTTGTCAGGGTTAATCTCTTTTCGACGTTGTTGGAAGAAATCCATGTATTGGCAGCCATCTTGTTTCCAAATTTCATAATTTTTTGTTCTTTTACGATGTTTTCAAGGTTTCTTTCTAATGTGGAACGCACTTAACTTAATGAATAATTTTTTTCCATGACTCATGAGTCGATATGATGGTTTTAGATGCTTTAAAAGCTAAATATTTCGAAAAATAAACTTTTTTGAGCTATTAAAGGAAGCCATTTTTAAAAAAGTTTAAACACGAAATCGTGACTTTTCCACTGTATTTTAACTTTAAAATTTTATGAAAAGTACAAAAAAAAAATTGTCATTTAGGATGTTTACTGTGTAAAATAGCGGAAGGAAAAGGAGAAGGTCGTTTCATATTTTGTATAAAATAAGAGCGATTTTTTCATCGTTATTGTTGTTATTCTTTTGTGGGTATCTGGTAAATTTCCACTGGATTAAAATGATTACGAGAGAGTGAAGATCAAGGATTTTCACCGGTCCGGAGGCTGTGAAAGAGAAGGAAGAAAGAAAACAAAAAATTCGCCGTGAAAAATTCGTGTTTTATTATTATGCGGTAAAAACGCCCCAGATTCAAGGATGATCTGGCGATTTTATCGTAAAAGAAAAATGACTTTGATTAATTTTTTTAAGCTAAACACACTTTTTGGGGTTTTATAAGGAAATTAATTTTTTGTTTGTGCTTAAAGGTGGAGGGCTGAGCTCTAGCGGAGTTTAACATGAATTAAATTGCTCTTGGACTTGGAATAGGTTAATCCTAAAATAAGCTACAACCGTCTTTATCGTTAAAATCGGGCCTATAAATTGTATTTGTCGGCGAGATCTGACTTCTAAAATCTTTGTTGTCGAAATCGGGCCTCTAAAATGTCATTATCGCCAAAATCCTACTTCTAAATTTTCAAAATCCGTCTTCGAAACTGTCTATATTGTCAAAATATGACTTCTAAACTGTCTTTATTGTCAAAATATGACTTCTAAACTGTCTTTATTGTCAAAACATGACTTATAAACGGTCTTTATTGTCAAAACATGACTTCTAAACTGTCTTTATTGTCAAAATATGACTTCTAGACTATCTTTTTGTCAAAATATGACTTCTAAACTGTCTTTATTGTCGAAATATGACTTCTAAACTGTCTTTATTGTCAAAATATGACCTCTAAACTGTCTTTATTGTCAAAATATGACTTCTAAACTGTCTTTATTGTTAAAATCCGGCCTCTAAACTGTCTTTGTCGTCGAAATCCGACTTCTAAATTGTCAAAATCCGGCCTCAAAACAGTCTTTATCGTCATAATCCGACTTCTAAATTGTCTTTATCCTCGAAATACGACTTCTAAACTGTATTTGTCGTCATAATCCGACTTCTAAACTGTCTTTGTCGTCGAAATCCGACTTCTAAACTGTCTTTATTGTCAAAATATGACCTCTAAACTGTCTTTATTGTCAAAATATGACTTCTAAACTGTCTTTATTGTCAAAATATGACTTCTAAACTGTCTTTATTGTCAAAATATGACTTCTAAACTGTCTTTATTGTCGAAATATGACTTCTAAACTGTCTTTATTGTCAAAATATGACTTCTAAACTGTCTTTATTGTTAAAATCCGGCCTCTAAACTGTCTTTGTCGTCGAAATCCGACTTCTAAATTGTCAAAATCCGGCCTCAAAACAGTCTTTATCGTCTTAATCCGACTTCTAAATTGTCTTTATCCTCGAAATACGACTTCTAAACTGTATTTGTCGTCATAATCCGACTTCTAAACTGTCTTTGTCGTCGAAATCCGACTTCTAAACTGTCTTTGTCGTCGAAATCCGACTTTTGAATTGTCAAATTCCGGCCTCAAAACAGTCTTTGTCCTCAAAATCTGACTTCTAAATTTTCAAAATGCGGCCTCTAAACTGTCTTAATCGTCAAAATCCTACTTCTAAACTGCCTTTATTCTAAAAATCCGGCCTCTAAACTGTCTTTGTTGTCAAAATCCGACTTCTAAACTGTTTCTATCGTCGAAATCTGACTTCTAAACCGTCGTTTTCGTCATAAACCCGACTTTTAAACCTGTTTATTATCAAAATATGACTTCTAAACCTGTTTATTGTCAAAATATGACTTCTAAACCTGTTTATTGTCAAAATATGACTTCTAAACCTGTTTATTGTCAAAATATGACTTTTAAACCCGTTTATTGTCAAAATATGACTTCTAAACCTGTTTATTGTCAAAATATGACTTCTAAACTGTCTTTATTGTCAAAATATGACTTATAAACCGTCTTTATGGTCAAAATATGACTTCTAAACTGTCTTTATTGTTAAAATATGACTTCTAAACTGTCTTTATTGTCAAAATATGACTTCTAAACCTGTTTATTGTCAAAATATGACTTCTAAACCGTCTTTATAGTAAAAACTGACTTCTAAACCTGTTTATTGACAAATTATTACTTCTAAACCGTCTTTATAGTCAAAAACCTGACTTCTAAACCGTCTTTATTGTCGAAACCTGACTTCTAAACCGTCTTTATCGTCGAAACCTGACTTCTAAACCGTCTTCTTCGTCAAAAACCTGACTTCTAAACCGTCTTCTTCGTCAAAAACCCGACTTCTAAACCTGTTTATTGTCAAAATATGACTTCTAAACCATCTTTTTAGTCAAAAACCTGACTTCTATATCATCTTTATAGTCTAGCAGCTTACAAGGCACGTTTGGGAGCCATTTGGAAAAAACCGTCAGGTAGCGCCCAAGTCTTAATTTTTTGGCCACTGCAATAAAACGTCGATAATAAAGAAATCGAGCGAATTTCTCACCGTTTTTGGGTCCGCTCGCGAATGAAAACCAAAAAGGGAATCTCAAGCCAACTTTCTACTCCGCATGTCCCACTTCATCATGAATGGGAGAAATAGTAAAGGATACGATAATTTTTTTTAATTTTTCCCACAATATTTTTTTCCGTATTTAGAAAACAATTTTCACTTTTGACATTCTTCCAACTGGGAGTTCGGATAAACCAGTGATTCGGATTAAAGAGGCTCTTTATTATTCTTCGTTTATTTTCGTGGACATTCTTCCTTTTTGAACAATGGTAGCCAAAATAAGGAAGACCTTGAAGGCGTGTTTTAAGAATCAAGTGGAGAAGTTGATTATAAAATTCGATGCGACGTCCGTGGCCGGAAGATGGACGCTTCTGGGCGTGAGGGGTGGTCAAGGCCTCAACCCAGATCCTTAGAATCGGGGACGTATTTTGTGCCTTCTTGAGTCTTGACGCGATTTCTGACAGAGCAGGGAAGAGAAGAGGTGGGAGTCGCTCGCTGGTGGGGGTTCGTACCTTGTCGTACCTGGTACCGGCGCCCTCCTCGGGTTCATCGAACCTCAAAGGCTTCAATATTTTTTCTTCCTCTCCCTTCTTCAAGATCAGAACGGAAAGAGGGACTCTCTCCTTCTCCTTCTAACGTTTAGGATATTTGCATTTCTTGTCAAATCCGTTAAGATGGTCGGTTTTTTTTAGAAAAGAACTTCTTCGTTGCCCTAGTTCAAGTCCCACGACTCGTTTTTTAAAAGCGTTCAAATCTCTCGATATTTCAAAATTTTTTTGTCCACATTTTCGACTTTGCATTGACCAGCGATAAACTTCAAGTCCATTTTTGAGGGCTAAGGAGCGGTCTGAGCGATTTTAAGCATTAAGCAAATTTTGTAGGGCTTTAAAAGAGCTTTCTAACGATATAAATATCGATAAAATCGGTCAAAAATTGTGGAAGTTACGGAGGTTTAAAGTTCAGTACTGCCTTTCATTGGCCAGCGATAAACTTCAAGTCCATTTTTGAGGGCTAAGGAGCGGTCTGAGCGATTTTATGCATTAAGCAAATGTTGTAGGGCTTTAAAAGGGCTTTCCAACGGTATAAATATCGATAAAATTGGTCAACAATTGTGGAAGTTACGGAGGTTTAAAGTTTGGTAGTGCCGTGCATTGGGCAGCAATGAACTTCCAGTCCAATTTTGAGGGCTAAGGAGTTGTCTGAGCGATTTTATGCATTAAGCAAATGTTGTAGGGCTTTAAAAGAGCTTTCCAACGGTATAAATATCGATAAAATCGGTCAAAAATTGTGGATGTTACGGAGGTTTAAAGTTTGGTAGTGCCGTGCATTGGGCAGCAATGAACTTCCAGTCCAATTTTGAGGGCTAAGGAGTTGTCTGAGCGATTTTATGCATTAAGCAAATGTTGTAGGGCTTTAAAAGAGCTTTCCAACGGTATAAATATTAATAAAATTGCCACAAAATTGTGGAAGTTACGGGCATTTAAATGTTGTCATTCTGCAGAAGACAACTAGAGTATTCGGCTTTTCTTGATCTGTTCATGTCATCACTTGTAATTTCGATGCCATATTTTTAGATTGTAGGAAAGGAAGGGGGCTTTCTCTTTTGGTAGTTGACCGCAGATATCGCTTAACGGGCCTTCCCAGTCCGTTCACCCGAGTCCTTGACACAGAATCACGGTCACCAGGAGCCAAAAAAAATCGTCGTTTTCTTGATTTTCGAAGTTTTTCAAATGGGAAAACGTGACGGTCGATTGGCAGTAAACGATCTCTGGGCGTTACTTGGGCTCCACTCGATTTCTTTTAACGAGTTCGCCTCTTCGGGAGAATTGTCGAGATTAGCGACTTGCGAAGCTGAAGAGATGGCCGGGAGGCGAAGGGGGGCTCTCCGTCCTTGGGAGGCCAGGTACCGCCTGACACGGTCTCCCCTTTTTACGTAAGCCAACCTTCAAAATCCTTCCGTTCTCGCCCCACCAAATTGCAAAAATACATTTGAAAAAATAAACTGCAAAAAAATAATTGCTTGAGGATGATTTTGTAAAAAAAAACCACTTTCGTGGAGGTCATGCCTCATTTCATCAAAATATCTAATAAATAAAATTTAAAAAATCTGGGTTAGGTTATATTGTTATCAATTATCATAGAGGCTCCAGGACCAATAAAAATCCTTTTTTGTTCTTCTTCTCACTAATTTTTTTTATTTTCATTTTTTAAGTTTTTTTTTTCTTTTTTTAAATTTTTTTCGACATCTATATTATATAAACATAATATAAATAAATTTCTAATCTATGATACATTGCGATATACAATACAAACCCTTTTCCATACAATATACATTGAAATATATCATATATGAATATTCAGACATATAAACACACAATATACATGATTTTCTTTTTAAAAGGAAAAATATCTACAAATTATTTTTTTAGGCCGGAAATATATTTTTTCTTTCGGATTTCTAAACTACGAAGCTGAGAAGAAGAACCTACTTAAGGGAAGAATACAAAAATTAATTATTTACAATTACGGCGGCTAATAAAAAATTATTTCCGACCTAAAAAGATGAGAAAAGAAATAAAAAATTTTACAATTTTTTAGTGTATTTACAACTTTACAAGTTTATTTTGACACCAGAATAATTTTTTGGGTATAAAAATCAAAATTGAGGTAATTTTTGGCACTATAGGCCTATGAGAGTACAGGGAGTCACGATAATGGATTTATTATTAAAAAATATTATTTTTTTTGTGATACCCTGTGAATGAAGGGAAACTATTCTAGATCAGGGAGATATCCTGAATATATATTTAATTTTTTTTTTTGTTTTTTTGTTTTATGATAGAAAAAAATAAGTTTAAAAATACTGATAGACACCTAAAGCTTTGTTGCCGATGTCACGGAGGCCGGCTAGGAGGTCTTTTTCCTCTTCTTGGCCGTTTTGGGATTTGACTGCGTTGGCGTAGGAGTTGGTCGTTCCTGGCTGTCGCTGGTAGAGGGGGACGGAGCCGTTTCGCGAGTGCGAAGTCGACGTCAGATCTGAGATGGAGCAGTCGGCGGCGAAAAGGCTCGCGAGCTGAGATATCGGCTTTTCTTGAAGGATCCTCCAGTTGTCCTGCGATCCCAATGGGCCCTGCAATCAAAACAATTTAGAAACGTTCGATAAACTGATTTGGGGGATTGGATAATTGGGTGGGGTGAGGCGTATGAGTATTGAGTATGGTGAGAACATGGCTTGGTGTGATATGGGGTAAGAGTCTGCTAAATCGAGAGTAGTGGGACCACGGGGTAGGGAGTGTGGGGTATGCTGTGTGTGCGAGTATGGGGTATGCTGAGTAAAGGGTGGTAAGTATGGGGGACGCTTAGTACAGAGTACGCTGAGTACAGTGTATGCTGAGTACAGGGTTCGCTAAATAAACGGTACGCTGAGTACAGAGTACGCTGAATACAGGGTATGCTGAGTACATGGTAAAGAGTAAGGTGTGCTGAATACAGGGTACGCTGAATACAGGGTACGCTGATTATAGGGGACGCTGATTATAGGGGACGCTGATTATAGGGTATGCTAAATAAAGGGTATGCTGAGTACTGGGTTTGCTAAATAAAGAGTACGCTGAGTACAGAGTACGCTGAATACATGGTATGCTGAGTACAGGGTAAAGAGTAAGGTGTGCTGAATACAGGGTACGCTGATTATAGGGTATGCTAAATAAAGGGTATGCTGAGTAAAGGGTACGCTGAATACAGGATATGCTGAGTAAAGGGTATGCTAAATAAAGGGTACACTGAATACAGGGTATGCTGAGTACAGTGTACACTAAATTAAGGGTACGCTGAGTATAGAGTACGCTGAATACAGGGTATGCTGAGTAAAGGGTATGCTGAGTACAGGGTATGCTGAGTAAAGGGTAAAGAGTAAGGTGTACTGAATACAGGGTATGCTGAATACATGGTACGCTGAGTAAAGGGTACGCTGAGTACAGAGTCAGTACGCTGAATACATGGTATGCTGAGTACAGAGTCAGTACGCTGAATACATGGTATGCTGAGTACAGAGTCAGTACGCTGAATACATGGTATGCTGAGTACAGAGTCAGTACGCTGAATACATGGTATGCTGAGTACAGAGTCAGTACGCTGAATACATGGTATGCTGAGTACAGAGTCAGTACACTGAATACATGGTACGCTGAGTACAGGGTAGAGATTAGGGGTATGCTGAGTAAATGGTACGCTGTGTAACTAACGGGTATGCTGAGTACAGAGTACGCTGAGTACAGGATAGGGAGTGTGCGGTACGCTGAGTACAGGATAGGGAGTATGCGGTACGCTGAGTACAGGATAGGGAGTATGCGGTACGCTGAGTACATGGTACGGAGTATGCAGCACGCAGAGCAACTACAGGGTATGCTGAGTAAAGGGCAGAGAGTATGGGGTACGCTGAGTACAGATTACGATGAATACAGGGTAGGGGCTAGGGGGTATGCTGAGTACGGGGTGAGGAGTCTGGACAATGCTGAGCAGTATGATGATGTAAGAGGCATGGATATGCTGAGTATAAAGTTACGCATAATGGGTTTGGATCTATGCTTGTGATTACTTACGTTTTTAATCTGCGGTGGAGACATTAATTCTTTGTATGGCTGTTTAGCCTGAAGGTTGCCGAATCCCGAGGAAAGATCAGTGGGAGGAGGCGGCTTTCGTGCAGCATTCGCCGCAGTTATGAAATCAGCAAATCTAATAAAATTCAATTAAAATTATTTTAAAGAATGAAAAAACGTACTTTGCGGCAGCTTCAAGGCCAGCATTCGATTGAAGATAGTTGAACCATTCGAACTGCTTGGATTGCGACTCCAGAAGCTCATCGATGGGAATGTCGTTGGGGAGAATAGGCAGCGAACCTTGACGCTCCGGGAAATGGACATTGTTGAAAAATTGTATGTCTCGCTTTTCTTGCTTCTTGTCAAGCAGTAACTGCTGCTGAAGTTGCTGCTGCATCTGCTGCTGTTTCAATTGCTGCTGTTGCTGAGCTACGATTTGCGCGTAGACTTGTGTGGGCAACTGCGGCTGGCGAATCGGGTTCGGCATGTCTTTGACGAGGAAGTTCTGCGGAGGAGGAGGCGGCAACGGAGGCTGATACGGTGGCAAATAGCAGACAGGACGGATCGGTATGAATGGAGGGGGGTAGTACATATGATAAGGTATGACCTGCGGAACTGGTATAGGCTGAGGATACCGGACTAACGGATATCCGCCCAACATCGGCTTGACATAATACCTCGGCTCACGATACTGCCTTGGTATAAACTCAGGAGCTAATGGGTTCAACGTATAAACTCTTTTTAATTCAACGCCATCCAACTGCGACCTCAAATAACTCCATTTGATGCCAAAAAGCGAATTATTTTTATCGCATATTTCGATAAAACGTTCCCAAACTTTACGACAGCGGCCAATCGAGCATAAAGCAATTGGATCTCCGACGACTGCTACCAATGACTGCGCACGAGTGATTGCTGTGTTCAGAAGTTTTGAATTTGACAAAAATCCGTAGTCGACTTCGGCATTCGTTTTATTATCGCATGTCCTCCTCGTACGCACCGTACTTAAGAAAATCGCTCGGAATTGTTTACCCTGTACATTCAGGACCCTTTCGACCGAAATGCCGCCTAAACGTCTCTTCCTCAATTCGGACCTAATGCGGAAAACTTGATCCGAGTACGGGGTCATAATGCCGATCGATTGGTCGTCCAACTTTCCCCATGACGGCGGCCATCTTTTTTTCAACTCGCATACCCTTTCGACCACTTCGTAAACCTGAAAACATATGATTTTTTGAAAATGACAGCAAAATTGAAGAAGAAGAAATTAGATGATGATGACTGCGGTCCGGTTGGTATGTTTAAGATAATGATATGGTATTGGGCGTAATCAGACTGCGGTTACGTCTGCAAAT
The DNA here is from genome assembly GCA_018703685.1 of Orius laevigatus. Lineage (NCBI taxonomy): Eukaryota > Metazoa > Arthropoda > Insecta > Hemiptera > Anthocoridae > Orius > Orius laevigatus. Next base: position 125,109 of record JAGWEN010000257.1, read on the forward strand.
AGGGTTATGCTTCTTACAACAACAATCTAATCATAACCACAGTTACGCATGAAGGTTTCATATAATGTAACTCAGACTATAACTACGGTTACACCTGTAACCGCAACTACAGTCAATTAAGTCTACAACGGCAATTACTGTAACCAGCTCTCTGGCCGCAAATATCTAACCAATCCTAATTAAAGCATTAACCACAACTCCGGTTAAAGCTCTAACCACAACTACGGCTATATCTCCAGCCAAAACTATGGTTATACCTCTAACCGCAACTACGGGTAAGTCTCTAACCGCAACTACGGTCAAAGCTGTAACCTCAACTGCTGTAACCTCTCTGGCTGCAACTATCTAACCGATGCTACGGTATAAGCAATAACTTCAAGTACGGCCATAGCTGTAACCGCAAGTACCTACGGCCATAGCTGTAACCTCAACTATGGTTAAAGTTCTAACCACGGTTATATCTCCAACCGAAACTACGAGTAAATCTGTAACCGCAAGTAGGTCAAAGCTGTAACCGCAACTGCTGTAACCCCTCTGGCCACAACTATCTAACCGATACTACGGTATAAGCAATAACCTCAAGTATGGTCAAAGTTGTAAAAGCAAGTATGGTCAAAGCTGTAACCACAAATACGGCAATAGCTGTAACAGCAAGTACGGCCATAGCTGTAACCGCAAGTACCTACGGCCATAACTGTAACCGCAAGTACCTACGGCCATAGCTGTAACCGCAACTATGGTTAAAGCTCTAACCACGGTTATATCTCCAACCGAAACTACAGTCTAAGCTGTAACCGCAACTGCTATAACCCCCCTGGTCGCAACTATTTAACCGATGCTACGATATAAGCACTAGCCGCAAGTATGGTCAAAGCTGTAGCCGCTAGTACGGCCATAGCTGTAACCGCAACTACGGTCAAAGCTATAACCGCAACTACGGCCAAAGCTGTAACCGCAAGTACCGCCATAGCTGTAACCCCAAGTACCTAAGGTCATAGATGTAACCGCAACTACGGTCAAAGCTGTAACCTCAACTACGGTCAACCGCGGTGAAGCCTATAACCGCAACTACGGGTAAAGCTGTAACCGCAACTATGGTTAGAGCCGTAACAGCAACTACGGTTCAAATTGTAACCGCAATGACAAAACGTGTCCAAATGCAACTATAGTTATTTCAGTAATTCAGCTATCTAACCGCAACTACGGTCAAGTTTATAAAAGCAACTGTGGTTATATATGCACTCAGAACTGCGATTACACCCAACACTGCTAAAGTAAAATAATTTTGTTCACAGGTCCAGGACCTGCAGTATATCTTCTTAAGCCAGTCGTTGGGTATGAGAATCACGACGTCAGCAGATGGAGAGCTCCAGCATACAGTTTCAGAACCGCAGGGACCACTTCAGTCCTCGACGAGCTCGATCAAACCCCCGGGCCAATATATAACATATCAGGAATGACCAGGCATGGAAAAATCAAGACGCAAGGGTTCAAAATCAAGTCTAAAGAAAGAAGGAAAAGCGGCAACGATAATCCAGGACCGGGCGAATATTCTCCAGAAAAGCCTTCAATCATGATCGATTTCCGACAACCCGGATTTTCAATTGTGGGTCGCCACAAGAAGAAAGAAATGGTCCCTACGCCAGGGCCGAATCAATATTTGGTACCAGAATGCATCGGACAGTACGTTCCGCACTTAAAGTCGCCACCAGCGTTTTCAATTTATGGTCGATATAAGTTCGAAAGGATGGAAAAGATGCCGGGGCCTGGTGACTACATGGTTCCGGATACGCAGGTGTACCGCTATAGGTCGCCAAGGCCGGTCATTCCGAGCAAAATGAAACCTCAATTTCCATTTTTGACGCCTGGACCGACTGAATATAGCGTAGACTTTAAACCGGTCTCAAAAAAGCCGCCGGCGTACACTTTCGGAATGAAGCATCCGCGATGCAAAGGCGTTTTTGCGACGCCGCTCGACAATTTGTCCTGACTCACCTCAGAATTGTTGTAAAATGCCGTTGAATTGTGATCCTGTACGTCTTCGCCTCTCGTCGTAAAAAATGTCAACGGATAGAAGAAATCGTGCCTCGGCTGTTTTCCGCTGCTCACTAGTTTTTGTTCGTAAAACAACTCGGAAGTAAACTAAAAAAAAAAAAAGTCTTGTTATTTCACCAGTAGAAGACACCACTTAAAAAACAGTAGACTAGAGGGTCTACACCATAAAAAGAAAGGTCTATTAGAAGTAACTAAACCTAAATCCCCAAATTTCCTCAACTCTTCATACCTGGATTATGGCTTCATGCGCCCTGTAGTTTTCGCAGAGTAAGATTTTACACGGAAAATTCGGCGGGTAATGATCATAGAGGCGTTCCAAGACTGAAATATGAAGGTTCCTCTCTTTTGCAAACTCTGAAAAGAGTTCAGGGCTCAGCTGCATGTGGTCGCCCGCCAGTACAATCCTCGTATTCTCGGTCGCCAAAGCCAACGGCATGATTGCCTCGCATTCCATCGCCTGAGCCGCCTCGTCCAGTAGTATGTGAGTAAAATGACCTTTCCTAAGTCCCATATTGGACAAATGCATCGATATACTCAGTGTCACGACTATAACCCTATGTTTCAATATATCCTCAACTTTAGGAACTTTGAACGTTTTCACTCCTTGTTCGTTCGTTTCAAAAATGGCATACTGGAAGCAAAATTAGACGTTTTTTTAGATTTCAAAATGATATACCTTTTGGACAGTATGGTTGACAGTTGCGACCCATCTTCTGTGGTAAAATATCCTCAATGGTCGTGCCTCTTCATGGCCATCTTCAACGTATGGATGTAGATAATCTTTGATGTAAAGATCTGCTGCAGAATTTGAATGTGTGCAGACCAAAATGCGAGTTCCAGGCTGCTTGAGGACTTCTTTGATAGCATGCGCTAGCGTGTACGTTTTTCCAGTTCCGAATGGTCCAATGATCAATATGGGAGGAAGTTGGACTTCCAGTGGTGTAGTAATGGCCATAACGGCTTCTCTTTGTTTTGCATTCAACTTCAATTCGGGCCCTCCCCATTGTCGCTGCGGCGACCAAGGGATGGTCGGCTCGACATAAGTTTCGGGAAAAATGATGCGAAAATCGGCGATTTTGTCGATCGCTTGGTGCCATTCGCAGTATGGGACGCGGTTTAGCTGGAATTGGACTTCCATCAACATTTTGGTTTCTGGTTTTAAACTTAATGCTTGGACTGTTGCCGCAGAAAGACGGAGGTAAACCATGTTTTTCCCTTTGTCTTCAATAGGCGCTTCGTAGACGACGCGTTTTTCGTCTTCTTTGTTGTCTTTTTGCTTCGCAGGCGATAGTAAGACGGATGCGCAGTTGTTTAGGATGAGACGGCCTGCTGACGTGTCTTCGCTGACGTTTTTGCCCAGAGAGAGAAGAGCGAAAAGTTCGCCGTTCTGCGCATATTTGGCTGTGCTTGCTGCCACCCCGCTGGGAGATAAAAGATAGTTTTTGGCCAGCGTAAGACGAGCTTCTAGGTTATAGTTTGCAACGAGTTGATACCGCGCCATTTCTTCGACGTACAAAAGTTCATGGATGCGAGCACGGTAGTTGGCTCGGTTTGGCCGTTTTTCTGCCACGGTGGACTGCGTCAGCGTAAACGTGTCCGGACTCGGCGCTGGGTATGCGGCCAAAAGTTCTTCTTCGCGTTCTCTCTCTCTTTTGGTCAGTTCGCAATCTGCAGTCGGCGAAAATGGAATTATGGATGCATTTTCAGGATTCCACCTTTCCGAAGAAGACAAAACAAGCTCTTTTTTGAGCTCTTTCATTTTATCAGCGTCTGTAACGGGGACGACATCGACGCATAAATGCTTCACCAAAATCGGAGTAATGCCGAAATCGAAAACTACGGATTGTCGAAAAGTTCCGTAAATTTCGGTATTGAAGCCGACTTCTATAGTATGCTGAAGTTCGGAGTCATCCGATGGGTAGTCTCCGGTCCATTCTTGGTCACCTTTCAGCTGAACGTACAATAGCTGCTCATCTCCTTTGGTTGATGATATCCTCATTAGTTGAAAATGGTTGCGATGCGTGTCCTGAAGGAGAGCGACCGCTTTTAAAGGATGGCGCGTGTTGATGGTGAACGTCCATGAATGGCGGCTCACTTTTGATGACATCGTGGATGCCAAAGGGCATGAGCATGAGTCGTTGATGTCCTCCAGTTTTTCGCGCATGACATCCGAAGGGTCCGAAGTTTGAGACCATTTTTCCAAAAGTTGTTCGGTGTAGGATTTCCCGTAGAGTTCTTTCTCGCATGCTCGCTGCAGCTTCATTCTTCTGTATTCGAATCTTTGCTTCCATTCGGAAAGCTCTTCTGGACCGTGAGCTTCTACGCATTGCGCCCCGTAGCGACAGTTACCCTGGAAAAACAAAGGAAAGTTACATTTTGGAATAATCAAGGTCCAAAGGAATGACGAATACACAGTGCCAGTTATAGTGCCAATGCTGCCCATGGTCTCATCCCCATAGGATCAAGTATACAAGACACGAACTATAGACCCGTTACAGTGCCAAAGCTGCCATTGCCGCACCCCCATGATGATGCCCATGGCCTCACTCCCATAGTTGTCCTACAAACAGTGCCAATGTGATGGTCGCAACCCCATAGCATCCAGGATCCTACAACTGCAACAGTAGCGTTGCTGCCCATGGCCTCACTATCATAGCATCAAGCGCCAATGCTGCCATTGTCCTCATCCCCATAGCATCTAGCTTCGTACATCAGTGCCAATGCTGCCCATGGTATCATCCCCATAGCATCTAGCTTCCTACATCAGTGCCAATGCTGCCCATGGCCTCACTCACATAGTATCAAGCGCCATATAACAGTGCCAATGCTGCCCATGGTCTCACACCCCTTGGCATTGAGTGTCATAAGCAGGTAATAATCCATAAGCACTGTACTCGTAGAGCACCAGTGCCAATGCTGCCCATGGTCTCACCCCCATAGCATCAAGTAGCCTAAGCAGGACATAACCCTTAGACCCACCACCTAGTTACAGTGCTAATGCCCATGGCCTCACTCCCCATCAAATGTTAAGGCTGCCCATGGCCTCACTCCCATAGCATCAACCTCCCACCAACAGTGCTAATGCCCATGGCCATATCCCCAAAGAATCAACCAACCAACAACAGTGTCTGTGCTGCCCATGGCCTCACTCCCATAGCATCAACCTCCCTACAACAGTGCTAATGCCCATGGCCTCATCCCCGTAGAATCAACCAACCTACAACAGTGTCCATTTTTGCATCCCCTAAGCAAGGAATCACTACAGCATCAGTGCTATCACTACTATTGCAACCCAAAACATAAAAATATATACCATTTCTATCCAGTTCTCGCATAAAGTATAATTGTCAGCGTTATGCCCTCTTGGCGGCGGTCGCCACTTCCAGTCTCTCCCTTCGTCGCTCATAATGACCGTTTGATGCTCCTCAGTCTGGCAATGAGCTTTCAACTCGTATCTCGAAGCGAAGGCGATTCCGCAGTAAATGCAAGCCATCGATTTCTGCTCCTTTTGCCGCGACGACGTTTCCGGTGCGATTTCATCATCGATGAGTTTCACCGGATGATTCCGCTTCCGCTTCATGTCGGAGGTCGTCGTAAGGTCGTAGTCTTGCTTGAAGGAATCTTCGATTTTGTGCTTATTCTGGACAAGCTCGCGGGCAAGATCGAGCATCTTGAGCGCTTCCGAGTTGCTCGATGAGATCCCACCGGATGAGTTGATCCATTCATAGACTGTCGACTCCGCTTCTTCAAAGCGATTTAGAAAGAAAAGCGAATGGACGAGCCTTCTCCATGCTCTCGTCGACGCCCCATTCTGTCCATCGCTCAACTTAACAATCTTGCGACAATCAGCGATGACCGCTTCATGCCTTCCCAATTCCAAAAAACATTCCGACCTCCCGCTCAAATAAACGACAAGCCTCTCCTTCGCCACATTCCCTCTCGACTTCAGCAAATGGTCGAACAAATCCAAAGCCATCGACCATTTCTTGTGCCTCAGCAGCTCCTGTGCTTGAGCCTCGATTTCATTCATTTTACAAAAATAATCTTGAAAACAACAATAAAAAACAAAATCTTTCTACCTCTAGTGCACACTTAGAACAAAAATCTACATGTTCATCCAAAATAGTCTATTATGTACAAAACACAAAATTTTTAGTGTTTTTTAAACACTAAAACACACAAAATATACATTCTAAGGAAATGTCATTATCAAACGTCGACCATCTTTCTTCCACTGCCTTCTAAATAACAAACTATCTTTTACCTCAAATTTAAATTAAAAAATTAATATTTACTATTTAAATAAATTAAAAATGCTTTAAAAACTAAAAAAAAATAGTTTATTTTCTTTAATTTTATTAATCTAAAAAGTGCCTTCTTGATTACAGACTAACCTTAGATGTAACCTCGTCCTTAAGTAACCTCTCGAGCCAAATTTGGTGTTTTTGCCTCAAAATTTATTTACAATGGCAACTCAAGTTGGAAACATAGTAGATGGTTCAATTAAGGTAAAATTTAAGTTTTATGATGAATTAATTGATTTATTTGGGCTTTAATAGCCTAGTGATACATGTTTTTGTACCAGGTGGTTTGTCATTGGTGATTTTGATTTCAGGATTCGGATATTCAGATTGCGTTTGAGGATCAGCAGAGGATTAATCAGTTTGCGAGGTTGAATGCGAAAAATGATGACCTCAAATTGGAGCTGAAGGGCAAAAATGTAAGCAAGGAGGCCGACAACGTGGTGAATGGGGGAAAATGCATGTGGTTTTGCTGGTTTGGGCTGTTTTGCTGGTTCAGGAGGTTTCGGTGGGTAGGTTGATTTGGATAGTTTTGGAAATGTGGCTAATTTGGGTGGGTTGGGCAATGTGGTTGAATTGGGCAGTTTGGCTTATTTAGGCAGATAAGGTGGTATAGGGAATTTAGTTGGTTTGGCTGATTTGGGCAGTATAGGTGGTTTGGCTGATTTGGGCGGTTTTGGTGGTTTGGCTGATTTGGATATGGTTTGCCTGATTGGGGTGGTTTATGTAGTTTGCCAGATTTGGGTGGTTTGGCTGATTTGGGCAGTATAGTTAGATTGGGCAGTTTTCCTGATTTGGGCCGTTTGCCTGATTGGGACAGATTGTTCAGGACAGGTGGGTTGCCTGATTTTTGCAGTTTAGATGGTTGGCCTAATTTGGGCAGTTTGGGCTGTTTGGCTGATTTGGGCAGTATATGTGGTTGGCCTACATTGGAATAGGTGGTTGGCCTAAATTGGGCAGTTTGGGTGCTTTCCCCTGAATTTGACAGTTTAGGCGGTTTTGCCCAAATTGGGCAGTATAAGTTGTTTGCCTGATTTGGGCAGTTTGCCTAATTTGAGCATTATAGGTGGCTTGGCTGATTTGGGCAGTGAAGTGGCATGGGCAGTTTGTATCGTTTGCCTGATTTGGGCAGTGTAGGGGGGCTTAATTCGGGCAGTTTGAGTGGTTTCGCTAAATCGGGCACTAAAGGCTGTTGGTTTGGCTAATATGGAAAGTGAAGGTGGTTTGCCTTATTTGGGCAGTATATGTGGTTTGGGCTGTTTAGGCAGGGCCTAATTTGGGCAGTTTTAGTGTATTTGCCTGAATTAGGCAGTTTAGGCGTTTTTGCCTGATTTGAGCAGAATGAGTGCTTTCGCCTGAATTGAGCAGTTTAGGCGCTTTTGCCTGATTCGGGCAGTAGGAATGGTTCGGGCAGTTTGCCTGATTTGGGCAGTTTGAGCGTTTTCTCCTGAATCGGGCAGTTTAGGCGCTTTTGCCTGATTTGGGTGATTTTGCCTGAATTTTGCAGTTTAGGTAATTTGCCTGATTTGGGCAGTAAAAATGGTTAGGGCAGTTTGCCTGAATTGGGCAGTTTGAGTGTTTTCTCCCCTGAATCGGGCCGTTTAGATACTTTGCCTGATTTAGGTTGTTTGAGTGTTTTCGCCTGAATTGGGCAGTTCAGGCGCTTTTGCCTGATTTGGGCGCTTTTGCCTGAATTGTGCAGTTTAGGCGTTTTGCCTTATTTGGGCAGTAGAAATGTTTCGGGAAGTTTGCCTGATTTGGGCAGTTTGAGGGTTTTCGCCTGAATTGGGCAGTTCAGGAGCTTTTGCCTGATTCGAGCGCTTTTGCCTGAATTGGGCAGTTTAGGCGCTTTGCCTGATTTGGGCAGTAGAAATGGTTAGGGCAGTTTGCCTGATTTGGGCAGTTTGAGCGTTTTCGCATGAATCGGGCAGTTTAGGCGCTATTGCCTGAATTGGGCAGTGTAGACGGTTGTGCCTGAATTGGGCAGTTTAGGTACTTTGCCTGATTTGGGCAGTTTGAGTGTTTTCTCCTGAATTAGGCAGTTCAGTTACTTTGCCTGATTTGGGCAGTTTGAGCGTTTTCGCATGAATCGGGCAGTTTAGGCGCTATTGCCTGAATTGGGCAGTGTAGGCGGTTGTGCCTGAATTGGGCAGTTTGAGTGTTTTCTCCTGAATTAGGCAGTTCAGTTACTTTGCCTGATTTGGGCAGTTTAGGCGCTTTTGCCTGATTGGGGCGGTTTGCCTGAATTGGGCAGTTTCGGCGCTCTTGCTTGATGTGGACGGTTTTTCCTGAATTGGGCAGTTTAGGCGCTTTCGCCTGATTTGGGCGGTTTTGCCTGATTTGGGCAGTTTAGGCGCTTTTGCCTGATTTGGGCAGTTTGAGTGTTTTCGCCTGAATTGAGCAGTTCAGGCGCTTTTGTCTGAATTGGGCAGTTTAGGCGCTTTGCCTGATTTGGGCAGTAGAAATGGTTCCGGCAGTTTGCCTGAATTGGGCAGTTTTGATACTTTGCATGATTTGGGCAGTTTAGGCGCTCTTGCCTGATTTGGGCAGTTTGAGTGTTTTCCCCAGAATTGGGCAGTTTAGTCGCTTTTGCCTGATTTGGGCAGTTTGAGTGTTTTCGCCTGAATTGGGCTGTTTAGTCGCTTTTGCCTGATTTGGGCAGTTTAGGCGCTTTTGCCTGATTTGGACAGTTTGAGTGTTTTCGCCTGAATTGGGCAGTTTAGTTACTTTGCCTGATTTAAGCAGTTTGAGTGATTTCGCCTGAATTGGGCAGTTTAGTCGCTTTGGCCTGATTTGGGCAGTTTAGGCGCTTTTGCCTGAATTGGGCAGTTTAGGCGCTTTTGCCTGAATTGGGCAGTTTAGTCGCTTTTGCCTGATTTGGGCAGTTTGAGTGTTTTCCCCAGAATTGGGCAGTTTAGGCGCTCTTGCCTGATTTGGGCAGTTTGAGTGTTTTCCCCTGAATTGGGCAGTTTAGATACTTTGCATGATTTGGGCAGTTTAGGGCTTTTGCCTGATTTGGGCAGTTTGAGTGTTTTCCCCAGAATTGGGCAGTTTAGTCGCTTTTGCCTGATTTGGGCAGTTTGAGTGTTTTCGCCTGAATTGGGCAGTTTAGTTACTTTGCCTGATTTAAGCAGTTTGAGTGATTTCGCCTGAATTGGGCAGTTTAGTCGCTTTGGCCTGATTTGGGCAGTTTAGGCGCTTTTGCCTGAATTGGGCAGTTTAGGCGCTTTTGCCTGAATTGGGCAGTTTAGTCGCTTTTGCCTGATTTGGGCAGTTTGAGTGTTTTCCCCAGAATTGGGCAGTTTAGTCGCTTTTGCCTGATTTGGGCAGTTTGAGTGTTTTCGCCTGAATTGGGCAGTTTAGTCGCTTTTGCCTGATTTGGGCAGTTTAGGCGCTTTTGCCTGATTTGGACAGTTTGAGTGTTTTCGCCTGAATTGGGCAGTTTAGTTACTTTGCCTGATTTAAGCAGTTTGAGTGATTTCGCCTGAATTGGGCAGTTTAGTCGCTTTGGCCTGATTTGGGCAGTTTAGGCGCTTTTGCCTGATTGGGCAGTTTAGGCGCTTTTGCCTGAATTGGGCAGTTTAGTCGCTTTTGCCTGATTTGGGCAGTTTGAGTGTTTTCCCCAGAATTGGGCAGTTTAGTCGCTTTTGCCTGATTTGGGCAGTTTGAGTGTTTTCGCCTGAATTGGGCAGTTTAGTCGCTTTTGCCTGATTTGGGCAGTTTAGGCGCTTTTGCCTGATTTGGACAGTTTGAGTGTTTTCGCCTGAATTGGGCAGTTTAGTTACTTTGCCTGATTTAAGCAGTTTGAGTGATTTCGCCTGAATTGGGCAGTTTAGTCGCTTTGGCCTGATTTGGGCAGTTTAGGCGCTTTTGCCTGAATTGGGCAGTTTAGGCGCTTTTGCCTGAATTGGGCAGTTTAGTCGCTTTTGCCTGATTTGGGCAGTTTGAGTGTTTTCCCCAGAATTGGGCAGTTTAGTCGCTTTTGCCTGATTTGGGCAGTTTGAGTGTTTTTCGCCTGAATTGGGCAGTTTAGTCGCTTTTGCCTGATTTGGGCAGTTTAGGCGCTTTTGCCTGATTTGGACAGTTTGAGTGTTTTCGCCTGAATTGGGCAGTTTAGTTACTTTGCCTGATTTAAGCAGTTTGAGTGATTTCGCCTGAATTGGGCAGTTTAGTCGCTTTGGCCTGATTTGGGCAGTTTAGGCGCTTTTGCCTGAATTGGGAAGTTTAGGCGCTTTTGCCTGAATTGGGCAGTTTAGTCGCTTTTGCCTGATTTGGGCAGTTTGAGTGTTTTCCCCAGAATTGGGCAGTTTAGTCGCTTTTGCCTGATTTGGGCAGTTTGAGTGTTTTCGCCTGAATTGGGCAGTTTAGTTACTTTGCCTGATTAAGCAGTTTGAGTGATTTCGCCTGAATTGGGCAGTTTAGTCGCTTTGGCCTGATTTGGGCAGTTTAGGCGCTTTTGCCTGAATTGGGCAGTTTAGGCGCTTTTGCCTGAACTGGGCAGTTTAGTCGCTTTTGCCTGATTTGGGCAGTTTGAGTGTTTTCCCCAGAATTGGGCAGTTTAGTCGCTTTTGCCTGATTTGGGCAGTTTGAGTGTTTTCGCCTGAATTGGGCAGTTTAGTCGCTTTTGCCTGATTTGGGCAGTTTAGGCGCTTTTGCCTGATTTGGGCAGTTTGAGTGTTTTCCCCAGAATTGGGCAGTTTAGTCGCTTTTGCCTGATTTGGGCAGTTTGAGTGTTTTCGCCTGAATTGGGCAGTTTAGTTACTTTGCCTGATTTAAGCAGTTTGAGTGATTTCGCCTGAATTGGGCAGTTTAGTCGCTTTTGCCTGATTTGGGCAGTTTAGGCGCTTTTGCCTGATTTGGGCAGTTTGAGTGTTTTCGCCTGAATTGAGCAGTTCAGGCGCTTTTGTCTGAATTGGGCAGTTTAGGCGCTTTGCCTGATTTGGGCAGTAGAAATGGTTCCGGCAGTTTGCCTGAATTGGGCAGTTTTGATACTTTGCATGATTTGGGCAGTTTAGGCGCTCTTGCCTGATTTGGGCAGTTTGAGTGTTTTCGCCTGAATTGGGCAGTTTAGTTACTTTGCCTGATTTAAGCAGTTTGAGTGATTTCGCCTGAATTGGGCAGTTTAGTTACTTTGCCTGATTTAAGCAGTTTGAGTGTTTTCGCCTGAATTGGGCAGTTTAGTTACTTTGCCTGATTTAAGCAGTTTGAGTGATTTCGCCTGAATTGGGCAGTTTAGTCGCTTTGGCCTGATTTGGGCAGTTTAGGCGCTTTTGCCTGAATTGGGCAGTTTAGGCGCTTTTGCCTGAATTGGGCAGTTTAGTCGCTTTTGCCTGATTTGGGCAGTTTGAGTGTTTTCCCCAGAATTGGGCAGTTTAGTCGCTTTTGCCTGATTTGGGCAGTTTGAGTGTTTTCGCCTGAATTGGGCAGTTTAGTTACTTTGCCTGATTTAAGCAGTTTGAGTGATTTCGCCTGAATTGGGCAGTTTAGTCGCTTTGGCCTGATTTGGGCAGTTTAGGCGCTTTTGCCTGAATTGGGCAGTTTAGGCGCTTTTGCCTGAATTGGGCAGTTTAGTCGCTTTTGCCTGATTTGGGCAGTTTGAGTGTTTTCCCCAGAATTGGGCAGTTTAGTCGCTTTTGCCTGATTTGGGCAGTTGAGTGTTTTTCGCCTGAATTGGGCAGTTTAGTCGCTTTGCCTGATTTGGGCAGTTTAGGCGCTTTTGCCTGATTTGGACAGTTTGAGTGTTTTCGCCTGAATTGGGCAGTTTAGTTACTTTGCCTGATTTAAGCAGTTTGAGTGATTTCGCCTGAATTGGGCAGTTTAGTCGCTTTGGCCTGATTTGGGCAGTTTAGGCGCTTTTGCCTGAATTGGGCAGTTTAGGCGCTTTTGCCTGAATTGGGCAGTTTAGTCGCTTTTGCCTGATTTGGGCAGTTTGAGTGTTTTCCCCAGAATTGGGCAGTTTAGTCGCTTTTGCCTGATTTGGGCAGTTTGAGTGTTTTCGCCTGAATTGGGCAGTTTAGTCGCTTTTGCCTGATTTGGGCAGTTTAGGCGCTTTTGCCTGATTTGGACAGTTTGAGTGTTTTCGCCTGAATTGGGCAGTTTAGTCGCTTTGGCCTGATTTGGGCAGTTTAGGCGCTTTTGCCTGAATTGGGCAGTTTAGGCGCTTTTGCCTGAATTGGGCAGTTTAGTCGCTTTTGCCTGATTTGGGCAGTTTAGGCGCTTTTGCCTGATTTGGGCAGTTTGAGTGTTTTCGCCTGAATTGGGCAGTTTAGTTACTTTGCCTGATTTAAGCAGTTTGAGTGATTTCGCCTGAATTGGGCAGTTTAGTCGCTTTGGCCTGATTTGGGCAGTTTAGGCGCTTTTGCCTGAATTGGGCAGTTTAGGCGCTTTTGCCTGAATTGGGCAGTTTAGTCGCTTTTGCTGATTTGGGCAGTTTAAGTGTTTTCCCCAGAATTGGGCAGTTTAGTCGCTTTTGCCTGATTTGGGCAGTTTGAGTGTTTTCGCCTGAATTGGGCAGTTTAGTTACTTTGCCTGATTTAAGCAGTTGAGTGATTTTGCCTGAATTGGGCAGTTTAGTCGCTTTGGCCTGATTTGGGCAGTTTAGGCGCTTTTGCCTGAATTGGGCAGTTTAGGCGCTTTTGCCGGAATTGGGCAGTTTAGTCGCTTTTGCCTGATTTGGGCAGTTTGAGTGTTTTCCCCAGAATTGGGCAGTTTAGTCGCTTTTGCCTGATTTGGGCAGTTTGAGTGTTTTCGCCTGAATTGGGCAGTTTAGTCGCTTTTGCCTGATTTGGGCAGTTTAGGCGCTTTTGCCTGATTTGGACAGTTTGAGTGTTTTCGCCTGAATTGGGCAGTTTAGTTACTTTGCCTGATTTAAGCAGTTTGAGTGATTTCGCCTGATTGGGCAGTTTAGTCGCTTTGGCCTGATTTGGGCAGTTTAGGCGCTTTTGCCCGAATTGGGCAGTTTAGGCGCTTTTGCCTGAATTGGGCAGTTTAGTCGCTTTTGCCTGATTTGGGCAGTTTGAGTGTTTCCCCAGAATTGGGCAGTTTAGTCGCTTTGGCCTGATTTGGGCAGTTTAGGCGCTTTTGCCTGAATTGGGCAGTTTAGGCGCTTTTGCCTGAATTGGGCAGTTTAGTCGCTTTTGCCTGATTTGGGCAGTTTAGGCGCTTTTGCCTGATTTGGACAGTTTGAGTGTTTTCGCCTCAATTGGGCAGTTTAGTTACTTTGCCTGAATTGGGCAGTTTAGTCGCTTTGGCCTGAATTGGGCAGTTTAGTCGCTTTGGCCTGATTTGGGCAGTTTAGGCGCTTTTGCCTGAATTGGGCAGTTTAGGCGCTTTTGCCTGAATTGGGCAGTTTAGTCGCTTTTGCCTGATTTGGGCAGTTTGAGTGTTTTCCCCAGAATTGGGCAGTTTAGTCGCTTTTGCCTGATTTGGGCAGTTTGAGTGTTTTCGCCTGAATTGGGCAGTTTAGTCGCTTTTGCCTGATTTGGGCAGTTTAGGCGCTTTTGCCTGATTTGGACAGTTTGAGTGTTTTCGCCTGAATTGGGCAGTTTAGTTACTTTGCCTGATTTAAGCAGTTTGAGTGATTTCGCCTGAATTGGGCAGTTTGGGTGATTTCGCCTGAATTGGGCAGTTCAGGCGATTTTGCCTGAGTTGTGCGCTTTTGCCTGAATTGGGCAGTTTAGATACTTTGCCTGAATTATGCAGTTTAGTTACTTTGCCTGATTTGGGCAGTTTGAGTGTTTTCGCCTGAATTGGGCAGTTTAGATACTTCGCCTGATTTTGGCATTGTAGGTGGTTTGACTCAATTGGGTGGTTTTTCTGTTTTAACCAGTTCGGTTGGTTTTGGCTGATTTACTTAGTTTTTGCTTTTCTCCAACCGATCTACTTGAACATTTCATTGTTCAAATGCTCTATCAAAGTAGATCGGCACCACAGTATCCATAGCAACACTAAATTGTTTGTATTTTGTTCCAGAACGACCTAACGAATCTTCAAGACGCCCTAGAAGAAATCGAACTCTGCGACGATGACAAAATCCCGATGTTGATCGGCGAATGTTTCCTCCACCAGGACCAGGACCAAACAACGGTTTTTATCATCATATCCCTCCATTCCTATTAATTTTCAGAAAGCATTAAACGAATTGAAAGAAAAATACAACAAAGAAGTCATCGCTTTGAAATCCCAGCAAGAAACAATTCAGTCGCAGATGTCCGACTTAAAAGCGCTTCTTTATGCGAAATTCGGCGACAGGATCAACCTCGAAGAATAAAAAAACAAAAAACCTCTAATTTTTATTTAATACATTAATTTTTTTTCTAATCTATTTATCTTCATCTTCATTCTGCGGCTTGATTTTCGGCTTTCCCGAATGAAAAGAAGACCCTTTTCTCTTCGTTTTCGATTCATCTTTAAAATCGATGGATTCTTCCAAATCGTCGCGGATTTTTTTGATACTTCTTTTCTGATCTTCGCTCAAATAGTCGTGCTCTTGGTATTCTTTGTTGTCATATGCGTCGCTAGCGGATGGCAATTTTGATTTGTCGAAACCTTTCCACCCTGTACCTCCGTTGCCATTTTTGTCTTTCACCCTTAATATTGCTAAACTATGGATTTTTTTGTACATTTTATATCATATGAATTAAATTATGGCGTTTAGGCAAGTTATGGAGGTGTTTTTTGATGTGGTTTTTGACGTTTTTAAGCCTGGGAAACACGAATCTGAAGTCTTTTTGGGGATGGAAAAACTTTTTTTTTTTTTTCGACCCAACAATAGGGGGGACCCTTCTTCATTTTTGGCCCAAAAATTTTCATTTTTTGATTTCATCCAAAATGTGGTTTTTAACTATTTTTAGGGTAGGAAACACGAATCTGAAGTCATTTTTGGGAATTAAAAACATTTTTTTCGACCTCACCAAAGGGTGGACCCTTCTTCACTTCTTTGGTCAAAAATTTTGATTTTTGGATTTGGTCCAAAATTTGGTTTTTGACCATTTTTAGGTTGGGAAACACGAATCTGAAGTCATTTTTGGGAAATAAAAACATTTTTTTCGACCTCACCAAAGGTGGGACCCTTCTTCACTTTTGGGTAAAATTTTGATTTTTGGATTTGGTCCAAAATGTGGTTTTTGACCATTTTTAGGCGAGGAAACACCAATCTGAAGTAAATTTTGGGATAGAGAAAACTTTTTTTTTACCCCTTTGTCCCACGACCCTTCTTCACTTTTTTGGCCCTAAATTTCCGTTTTTTGATTTCGTCGAAAATGTGGTTTTTGGCTATTTTAAGGTCGGAAAACACGAATCTGAGGTCATTTTTGGGATAAAAAAACTTTTTTTGTACCCTTCCAAAGGGGGGACCCTTCTTCACTTTTTTGGCCCAAAAATTTTCATTTTTTGATTTCGTCCAAAATGTGGTTTTTGTCTATTTTTAGGGAGGGAAACACGAATCTGAAGTCATTTTTGGGAAATAAAAACATTTTTTTCGACCTCGCCAAAGGGGGACCCTTCTTCACTATTTGGTCAAAAATTTGATTTTTGGATTTGGTCCAAATGTGGTTTTTGACTATATAAAGGTCGGGAAACACGAATTTGAAGTCATTTTTGGGATAAAAAAAACTTTTTTTACCGATTTTCCAAGGGGGGACCCTTCTTCACTTTTTTGCCCAAAATTTTCATTTTTGATTTCGTCCAAAATGTGGTTTTTGGACTATATTAAGGTCGGGAAACACGAATTTGAAGTCATTTTTGGGATTAAAAAAAACTTTTTTTTACCGATTTTCCAAGGGGGGACCCTTTCTTCACTTTTTTGGCCCAAAAATTTTCATTTTTTGATTTCGTCCAAAATGTGGTTTTTGACTATTTAAGGTCGGGAAACACGAATCTGAGTCATTTTTGGGATAAAAAACTTTTTTTTACCCTTCCAAAGGGGGGACCCTTCTTCACTTTTTTGGCCCAAAAATTTTCATTTTTGATTTCGTCCAAAATGTGGTTTTTGTCTATTTTTAGGGAGGGAAACACGAATCTGAAGTCATTTTGGGAAATAAAACATTTTTTTCGACCTCGCCAAAGGGGGGACCCTTCTTCACTATTTGTCAAAAATTTTGATTTTTGGATTTGGTCCAAAATGTGGTTTTTGACTATATTAAGGTCGGGAAACACGAATTTGAAGTCATTTTTGGGATAAAAAAACTTTTTTTTACCGATTTTCCAAAGGGGGGACCCTTCTTCACTTTTTGGCCCAAAAATTTTCATTTTTTGATTTCGTCCAAAATGTGGTTTTGTCTATTTTTAGGGAGGGAAACACGAATCTGAGTCATTTTTGGGAAATAAAACATTTTTTTCGACCTCGCCAAAGGGGGGACCCTTCTTCACTTATTTGGTCAAAAATTTTGATTTTTGATTTGGTCCAAAATGTGGTTTTTGACTATATTAAAGGTCGGGGAAAACACGAATTTGAAGTCATTTTTGGGATTAAAAAAAACTTTTTTTTACCGATTTTCCAAAGGGGGGACCCTTCTTCATTTTTGGCCCAAAAATTTTCATTTTTTGATTTCGTCCAAAATGTGGTTTTTAACTATTTTTAGGGTAGGAAACACCAATCTGAAGTCGTTTTTGGGATAGAAAAACTTTTTTTTTACCCTACCAAAGGGGGGGACCCTTCTTCACTTTTTTGACTCAAAAATTTTCATTTTTTGATTTCGTCCAAAATGTGGTTTTTGGCTATTTTTAGGTTGGGAAACACGAATCTGAAGTCATTTTTGGGAAATAAAAACATTTTTTTCGACCTCACCAAAGGGGGGGACCTTCTTCACTTTTTGGTAAAATTTTGATTTTTGGATTTGGTCCAAAATGTGGTTTTTGACCATTTTTAGGCGAGGAAACACCAATCTGAAGTAAATTTTGGGATAGAGAAACTTTTTTTTTTACCCCCTTTGGTCCCCCGACCCTTCTTCACTTTTTTGGCCCTAAAATTTCCGTTTTTTGATTTCGTCGAAAATGTGGTTTTTGGCTATTTTAAGGTCGGAAAACACGAATCTGAAGTCATTTTTGGGATAGAAAAACATTTTTTTTTACCCTACCAAAGGCGGGACCCTTCTTCACTTTTTTGGCCCAAAAATTTTCATTTTTTGATTTCGTCCAGTTTTTGTCTATTTTTAGGAGGGAAACACGAATCTGAAGTCATTTTTGGGAAATAAAAACATTTTTTCGACCTCGCCAAAGGGGGGACCCTTCTTCACTTATTTGGTCCAAAAATTTTGATTTTGGATTTGGTCCCAAAATGTGGTTTTTGACTATATTAAAGGTCGGGAAACACGAATTTGAAGTCATTTTTGGGATTAA